>JAVSBS010002238.1:275003-292912 GCA_033124195.1 Coracias cyanogaster
AAAAAGAATATGAAATATTTCAATTTTGATCAAAAAAGCTCAATCTACCCTGAACAGGTTTTTTTAATTTTTATTTAATTTTACATTTGGCTTAAATTCCATTTTGGAGTGCAAACAAAAATTACCACAATTTCCTACTTTCTTTGCAGAACTACTAATGAGTTTGTATGGGGCTGCTTCATTGGGTAAAATGGGTTCTGTATGAACAGGGAAAAAGAGAATCCCTACCTTTTTCTAGCTTCAGCTGAAACCAAAGCCTGAGGTAACCAGTCAACACCAGGTAACAGCGGACAGAGGCTGTGCAGGGTACATGTTAGCCTGAGACAATTCATAATTTAAAAAGAACTACGGGCTTCAGCTAGATCTGAACATGAGCCTGCGCTGGGTTGGGATCCCAAGGGCCGTTGCATTCAGGTCAGTAGATTTACTTCTGATTTTTATTAGTAGAAGTCAAGTCAGAAGCCTGATAATATTATGCAAGCGTAGCTCCAAACTGAAATGGATTCCAGAGATAATTGGCATTATTATCAATGAATGAGAAGCCAGGAGATGAAATCTTCCTAGAAAATATTACCTGGCAATTGGCAGCAGAACCGCGGCAGACCATTGAGTGCAGCAGAACCAGTGGACCATTGAGTGAAGCTCAATGGCTCTTGAAAATGACTTCTGGGATTCCAGTTATTCAGTCTGCTCCTGATTCATAAGATCTACACTGTGATACAATCCCAGACAGCTTTCTTTCCCTGATATTGGGGGCTAAAAAGATAGAGCTATTGTGTATGTCAAGATCAAATATGTTTGCATACTAATGACTTCACCTGAATGAAGAAGGAAAAAAAGAGTGCATTGTGGCCTGAGAGAGTCACTGGGGTAGAACTATGAACAATAAATATTTTTGTAGTCCTTAGTACATTCAGTGTCACTATTTTGTGCTATCTTGGCAATTAATAATATTTCTTTTCTGTCTAGCCTCTTCCTCAAAACTTATTGGCACTGTTCCGGTATCTTTAAGCATTCAAAAGGATCAAAGAGCTTTCATCTTTTAATGCATTTTACTCTGCTGTGCTCTGCACAGGAAGAAATATTGATACTGTTTCAAGGGCAGTTAATATATTCAGTTCTGTCTCAGAAATGAGTACAATTCCTTAACATAAAATTGAAGATCTGCCATTACTCACAATTAAAATGTTCCATATACGAATTTTACTGTGGCATTTGCACTTCACTCATCCTCTTCTGCTGTAATTCACATACACCAGGGAATCTTCTCCACTATTGCTCCAAGATTTAATAAGAAGTACTTTACAGAGGGTTCATATTACTGAGACTTCGTTGTTTTTTGAAAAATATAGTACAAGGACATTTGTAAGTACAATATGCGTTTTGAAAATACTTTAACTTTCATTTTGCAGTTGCAGTTTCCCCCTTTCATATCACCTTTGTTCTCCTTATAGAAAATTTCACTGGTTTTAGTCTTATTAACTAATATCTTGCTCCATGATTGGTATCAGGGAGACTACTAAAGGTAAAGCAAAGTCTGAATGAAGGAAGCAACATCTGACGGCCCTCAGTAATACTTTTAAATTTTCATATCCTAAAGATAGCTGTGGTTAGTTTCTCTGGTTCTTTCAGGCAGTGAGTAAACTATATCACTCCATAAGGAGCCTTCTTGCTTCATTTGGATCATTTCCGCATTAAAGCATTACATGCCAGGAGAGAGAGGCTGAATCTGGTGGACTTGGCAGTGTTTGTTGGGTTTATGGTTGTACTTGATGATCTTAAAGGTCTTTTCCAATCTAAGTGATTCTATGATTCTAAGTGTGGACTGGCAAAGCTGAGCTGTGGAACTGCTCTGGATATTCCTGGGGAAGAACCTTTGGGTTAACAAGAGAAGAGAAAGGCTGTAGCTGTAGCTGTGAATGATGTCCTCTCAACTTAGGAAGGATCTGTTTATTCATTAGGGTCCACTGACAGCACAGCTGCCGCAGTTGCAAGAGTAAGTTGTGCAAAACAATAGCCCTAGGCAAATATTTAAACTGTAAGCATAAGGGTCATTTCTTTTTATTCCCCAGCTTGTGTTCGTGTTCTTAAATATTCTCCGTAGTGTATAAAAGTGACCTTAATGTGCTTTCCTTTTGTATTGGGAATGTTTCAGTGCTCATGAAGGTAAAGTAGCGCTTCCTTAGTTCTGCTCTCAGAAACCTGGAATCCCAGTAAATTTAACCAGAAAGTGCAGCAGTATTATTCCACTTGCAAGCCTTGGTGGAGTGCATCGAGGTCTTCAGTTATCTTAACTAAGGGGAAATACGGGAATATTACATAATATCGCTTTTTTTTTTTTTTTTTTAATAACAAATAGGACTGTTGCTATTTATTGTCTGCAGCACCACCATAATGGTCACAGGAATACAATGCTAAAGCTAACATAGAAGAAGCCCGATGGCCTGCCCAGAATTACATAAAATGTAAGTGTAAGACAAGGGGCAAATACACAGATGGAGAAGGGATCCTGGAAACAGCTGATCTCTGCCCTCATCCTTCGCCTCCTCTAGAGTCAAGAAGGTAAAGGAGCCCCTCACTTTTGGTCCTCTGCAGGTCACAACTGAAAAGGAAAGGAAATCCTTTTAGGACTGATACAGGGACAACATGCAAGGATAGAAAACGTACAAAGTGTTTGCGATCCTCCACCTTCCACAGAACTGCCCTCAAGGATCTGGGCTCGGCTGCCAGCAGAACAGAAAGATGAAGTAGTTCGAATTCACATCAAAATACATAAAGAGATATTTCAGTATGCCTGTCTGTCTCAGGAGCTTGTTGCTTCAGTACAGTTGCAACGTAGGTGCTGGAGATGGGATTACCTCAGGTCCACTGTTGTTTTTAATAAGAAAATCATATTAATAATTCCTTGAGCAAACTTATGGACTAGCCCTGAATGAAACTGATAATTCAGCTGCATGTTCTCCTCACAGGTTCATAAATTGCTATGCCTTCCCCAAGCTTGAGAATAATTTCGTTAGCTTTAACTGTCATTTTTGAAGTATTTTTTTAGTTGAATGTACAAAAACAGATAGTGTGAGAGGGACTGAAATCTGCATATAAATTACCAAAACCAAATGCTTTTTGGCCAGTGGAAATGGAGCAGTGTCTGCACGCTCGATACTCATCTCCAAATCACAGACAGCTACCTCCTGAGAAGTGCCATTGCATCAGGAGAACGTTGTGTCTGGTGGCCAGAGAGGAAATGTAAGTCAAGGTGTTAAGATGTGAGCAGAAGCCCTTTCTTTCCCTTCTGTCTTTCAGCTCAGGTGAAATGGATTAATGATGCACTTGATAATGTGAGATACTTTAGCCATTGCACTTGCAAGCAGTGAAGCATATGGTCCTGCTACTAACATTCAAGAAAAGAACCAGCTGAGGGTATTTTTGGTGAGATAACTACCTTGGACATGAAACCCCTTACATTTATATGGTGTCTTCTTAATAACTCTCAGGTGACCTTACAAAAATTACTTAAGGCTCATAGAAGTAGCGATGGGGAGATAAATAGTATTGATACGAACGTATTACAGATGACTGAATGGGAGACTGGAATTTTAGTGACTTTCCAAAGGTAAACTGATGGGCAGAGCAGCGCTGAACCAGCGGCCGTACCAAATTCCACAAGGTAAGAAGGATTAAGTCTTACTTATATTTGGTTGGCAAGTTTTCAAGGAGGCACGGGTACTGAAATGAACAATCAACTCTTTTCTCATGATTGTGTAATGAGGGGAACTTGTATTAGATCTCAGGAAGGATTTTTTTTTCTGAGAGATCCTGATCTAGAAAGTTGGAGTCGTGACCATTTTCCATCCAAGAACGTAAATAGGACTCATCTAACTTTTCCCACTTCCTTTCAGTGAAATGAACTTTTCCTTCGTGTGCTGAACATCCATATAATTGTGCTTAATTATAAAGAAATTCCACTTTATAGGCTGGAATATTAGATTCCACAGTGATGAAAGGTAATCCATCACAGCAGGGAGGTGATCCAGAATGATGTGTTCCACTGTAGTCATACTGGTGATGAGCACTGTGGTTTGTTCTCAGTAGTCAGAAAATCACTTGTTGAAGAAACACATGCATTGTAAAATTTAAAAGTGTTCCGATCGTACTTTTTTCTGGTCAGGTGCAAAGCTTTGCAGTCATTCACCTCAGCCTTGCCTTGAGCTTTTGTAGACGATCACATTAAAAGTTACAATTCTTAATTAAAGGCCAACAGTTTTATTTAACTGAAGTCCAGATCATCCAAAATCGTAGAACCATCAGCTAAAGCAGGGCATGACTTTGTATCTAAGAGAATGTCCTGTTGCACGGCTGCAATGTTGAAGTGATGGGTTTACAGGCAACTACAGTGTCATCCATAGTCTTTGCATCTGGCCAGCAAACTCAGGATTTATAACAGTATTTGGAGAAATACGTTTGCATAACGACAATGTTGAGTATCATTGCTGCTGTTTATTACCTATCTATTATCGAGCTCTTACCCATCTGTTTAGCTAGAATTTTGGCTAAATCTGCAATGATTGAGTGAATCAGCGTGGCAAACTAATTTCACCTTTAAAAGTTACAGACTGAAAGATCTGGTGATCTCTGATAAATATTTTATCTGGTGTATGTAATTTGATAGTGAGAAGATGAGAGTAGATTATTCAAGAATATATTGATGTCTTAGAAATTCTTTGACCTGTAATCTAATTAAAGAACTATGGTCCTAAAGATTGCATCTGAAGATTATTTTGATGGTTAATGATTTCAGGCCAGTTTATCATGAGGAAGTGTCCAAGAAAACATACATTGGTATTCTAAACAGACAAGTCAAGGCTAGAATAAAACATTAAGCCTTCAAAGTCATTTGTCCAGGACACAATTCTGTTTCCTCAGGAAATTTTATCAGTGAAAATTAAAAAGGAAAAGAACTCTTTGAGGATTACAAATCTAGCATGTATTTGCAAGACCATAATACTTGTTGGAATAACTTTCTCAGGCATGGCATCACAAGGTGACTGCCTACTGAAGGCAGCGAAGAGCATGCTGTCTTCTTAGTCGAGCTTCTTGTCTATGCAAAAGAAAGAAATAAAAACAGAGCACCAGAAGTTCTCCTGCTCACCCAGACACAGACATTGACAGTAGTGTGCAACATCCCTTTTTTAAAAAATCAGTATTGCTACTTGAAAAATCAACCCAGTGCTATTTCAGTGAGAAGCGTTGTGGCAGTGGAGAACATTATCTTGTTTATATCTACACAAGATTATATCTCAAGAGCAGCTCTTATTTAAAAACTACAGGATCAAAGAGCAATTACTAAACCCTGCCTCATTCCGGCTCCTGACCTCTAGATAGCATCTCTACAGTAGGCTGGTACAGTGCAATACAACACCAAGTAGCAAAGCTCGTTCCAAACAAGCCGATAATGTTGCCATAGCGTGGAAGCAGCCTAATCACATTGGCGCATGTTGTGCTTGGCCTAATTAGGCTTGCTGAGAACGGGCAATTTGTTTCCTAAACTAGCCTTGAATGGCTCAGCATGGCGTGTATTGTAAGTGTAGGGATGCCTACGTTTTTTTTCTGCTCTAGGTCCAGTAGTTTAGATTCTGATATGGCTGAAAGCAAGCCCACTCTTTATGCTATGAGGAAGAATTAGCACAAAATATTTATATTCTGTTAACGCCCCAAAGAGACCATCCTTGTTGTAAATGTTTGTGTAATCTAAAGACACCAAATCACAGCAGGGTTTGCAGATGCAGCACATCTGCAAAGCTTGGAAAGGTTGAGAAGTTTTATTTCAGAGCAGAGATTTCTTCTCTCTGAGATGCTTGATACTTGGTTGAGATTGGAATCTTCAGTAGCAATGATACTTCTGTAGGCAACTATTAAAATCTCAGCCTGCATGAAGTCGAGGTGAAACAATATTGACCAAAATATTTTCATTGTAATTGAATCTAGAAATTCATGCTGGTGGCTCAGTTGCTTTGTATGTACTTCCTTTTCTTTTTGTTCTCAAGAGTATTTAAAAAAAAGAAAAGATACCAACCCCCACAAGCAAAAGTGTGTTTGTTTGTATACACCCTACAAGGATCTGCACAGCCCTCAGAAAAGCTCTCTGTGGTTTGAGAGACAAGCAGTCAAGTGCTGAAAACAGTAAATTGTGACTTCTTATGATCATCAGACGTTATTAGAAATTATGGCTGTTGTGGCATAACGATTCTTTTATGACAGTATTGGCTGTGTTGTCATAACATAATAAATGTGGATCTGTTGTCATCACAAACAAAAATATTGCTAAAATATTTTATACAAGCCATCCATCAAATAATTTTAAATAATGAACATTTTCATAAGAATCTAGGTAGCTGATTTTCAGAAATGCTCTGGACTTGTAAATCTAATTAAAATCAACACTTGCTTTTCTCAACTTGGAGAACTGTGACCTCTGAGGGTCTTCCTGCCTGACTTAATTCTTGATTTTAAAAGGAAGCTAAATCTGATAAGGAGATTGCTTAGAAATAAGAATTCAGCAGATAAATAATTTTTAATCTTTAATTTGGTAATTATATGTATTTAGATTTTTCTAATGAGAAAATGTTATGTTGTGTTATTTGGGATGTTTGATAAAAGAGACATTCTTTTCATGGCTGTATACACGCCGCTGCAAACAGAACATAACAGTATTTGCTTGAGAAAAATTTCACCACATAATTCCTACAGTGATGACAAATAAAGTCCTGTATAGTTTGATGTTAGTATACAAACATTATTGTCTAAAAAATAAAGCACCAAGAAAGTCAGGTAGAATGTCAGGCTCAATGTTCCATTATGATGCTTACAAACAATATACCACCCAATATATTGTATGATATATGAACAATACTTAACCTTGAAAATTATAGTTCCTTACAAGAAATGGTGACTCACAAGTGCAGGTTCCTGGGTGCCTGTTTCTAGTATCGCTGCTTGATGCCTCATTCCCATGACAGCGTTTTGCTGTGCCATTCTTTTGAGTTCTCATCGGGAAATAAAATGCAGCAAAGGAAATGGGTAAGTTTTTCATAAATTAATGCAGCTTTTACTTCAAAAGGCACAGGCAGCCTTAGCCTCCTCCTCTCTCGAGGTTCAAGAATCCTATTGTCGTTGCTCCAAAGAACGAGGTGGAGTAGCATTTCCTTCAGAAGTAGTCTGCAGATGGAGCCTGTATCCCTGCTTCCAGCTCATCAGTGTGGAGACTGGTAGCATATATGGCATGTTATATATAGATAGCTGGGTTTATTGGTATTGGTAGATAATAAATCATATCTATGTGTATATATATGTCTATGTGTTTATAATTTATGTAGGTAGTATACAGATATAGGTGTGATTAAGAAAGGGGCAGCTGCACAGAGGCTGAAGAATCCTGTGCGGATTCTCATTCTTCTGTCCTTTCCTCAGTCATTTTCTCCTTAGATTATCTCCTTACAGTAACTCACGCTGATACAGCGGCCATACAAGAAGGAACATATCTGTGAACAGAAGCAGCTTCTTACAGAAATTTGCAAAACTGTGGAAAATGAACCAAACCATAAACGCTGTCTAATGTAAAGTAGGCAGGTATGACTGCTGGGTTAAATTAGCTTTTGGCCCTGTAAAGCTAGAAAAACAATGAGTTTAAACATACCAGCATGATACAACACAAGCCAAAGTGAGCTTTCATTTAAGATTATATTCCGAGGGCTAGAAAATGAAGAAGATGATGAGTGAAGCATATTTAAATCAGCAAAGATTCACTCAAATAGTGATTTTTTTTGGCTCACTATGTAAAAGTAAGACTTTCACGCATTCTGTTCCCGGTTTGAGATGTTAAATTAGCTTATGTGTATATGGTGGTTTGTCTTATTCTACCAAACAATTTTTCTGTTCCTCCTTTTATGTTTCCCCTGTTTTCCTATTTTATTTTTATATTGTTCTTCTGTTGTTCAAAACCTTCAATATTTAAAGCACTAGAACATTGATAAAATCAGAGAGATGTTCATTTTGACGATGCTACTGAAGAAATGTAACATTTCCTTTTTATAGTTAAAGATATTTTTCAGATGAAATGACACTATTTGCTTTATGTCAGCCCTGGCTGACAGTAGAAACAACCTAGTGCAGCGAGTCTTTGATTTTACTTAGCCTCTTCACAGCAGAAACAAAGGCAGTTGTTGAGCCATCCATTTGGCTACAGTTTGCAATACTCCTTTGGTTGTGCTCGGAAAACAGTGAAGCACCATCCCTGTTTCTGGTGAGTGGAGAGGGAGAAGAGCTTAATAAAAACCAGTAGTATGCTTCATTTTAGAGTATCAAAGTAATTTCACCTACTGTCAAACCAAAATCTGTTTATGAGGAGCCACAAGGAAAGACTCACTACTGGGAGATCAGCAATTAGTCCTTCATACAGTTATGCAAAATCTGGTTTTATATCTGCCGTGTAAATAGGGCTACAATTAGACATTTATCCCCAGAAGTTCTGAGCAGTCGCTCAGCTTCTGTCCACAGTTTCAGCCTGGAGGTTGCAGCGAAGTAATCCACGAAGGCAGTTAATAGGAAGGTGTATTGTCAGCGAAGAAAGGGTAAGAATGGGTGGTTTTTTGTTGTTATTCTTTCTGAAGGATCACTTGTTTAAAGGATCATTTTAAAGGGTTTAGAAGTTTATATTTCATTTCTAAGAAACCTTTACAGAGCAAGGCAAGTGACCGAAATCTATTTAACAGTGCACTAGTGACTGGTACTTCAGGTTATCAGCGCTGGGATGTTACCCTGCCATTGATGTGCTGAGGCCTTGGGGTTTTTCCCCTCCATGGTCAGCTCCATTCCTCGGGATTTTACCTTCATTTAATTGTGTGCTAATTCTTTCATTGCAGATGAATTTACAGTTTACAGGACTATGTAGGCAAAGACCACCAAGCCCACAGATGACATGCAGGAGCAGATCAACAAATTGAGTTCATGTGCAAGCCAAGCCTTAAAACTGTATTTTATGAAAATAACACTTAATTGTGGAAGTTGTCTTGGCAATGGGAGATCAGGCTGTAAGATCTGAGAGGCCTGATCTCAGATGTCTTGAAATCCTAGGATGCTAAAATGACACTAACAGATTAATCAGTGGAAAATGCTCTTTAAAACATGACCCTGAATTTCCTCTGAAGTTACAAGCATTGCATACAAAATCATTTATTTTTAAAATTTAGCTAACATTGGGAACCATAAAGACCTAAATTAACATCTATAAAAACTACTCTGCAAGCACCTCAAGATGCAATTGATGTATCTATTAATCCATAAGCAAAAATGAAAGCCTCCTACAGAATACTCAAAGTGAAAATCTGTCTCCACCAAGGCTTCTGGCAACACTTGTCACTTGAACAGGGTCAGAATTACAGTCTTAGTGTTTTAATTAGAGGTGGACTGAAGCCCTGTCTCTGTGAAAAAGCTGAGTTCTGAATTTACATTAAATATCTCGGTACGATTCCCAGTGTCACATCTGCACTGCACTTTGTGCCTCCACCTGAACCTGTACCTCAGACAGACGCAACCAGGTGTCATTTATTTTAGTGCACAGCGCCCTGCAGATCTCTGTGCCCGGCTTCCTTAGAAGTGATGGACCATTGACAAGGGGGTCCCTTGAGTCACCCTTTGGACTTTCACAACTGTCTGTTGTTTTGAGCATGACACCTGTTGTGCAGCTCCTCTGTGAACACTTAGTACTTCTTTCGGTTGTATTAGATATAAAAGTAATCGTGAAAGCCATGTGCATAGTGGAAAAAAACCCCAAACTTTATAAATTAAATTTTTGTAGCATGAGGACTTTTAGGGATGTGTTTGTTTTCTGAAGAAATGTTTGACAGGTGGGACTGTTTATCAGTTTGAGTCCAAACATTGACAAAGGAAGAAGTCTCTTCTGCTGTGTCTCAGAGAAGGTGTGGGTGCCCCATCCCTGGAAATGTTCAGGGTCCGGTTGGACGAGGCTTTAAACAATCTGGTCTAGTGGAAGATACCCCTGCTCACTGCAGGGGTGTTGGGCTAGATGATCTTTAAGGTCTTTGCCAACCCAAAGTATTATGGGATTGTGGGATTCTATAAGTATCTTGTGGGGTAAATCCCTGCCACATGCTATTCCTGAAGTGTCCTTGAATATAATCTGAAACAGCAGCATTTGCTAGAAAGGAGCAATACCTCCCCACTAGGGAAATCACCAGCAATGAAATAGCCCCTGCTGTGACCCACCAGTGTCTCAAGCCTGTGGCATGGTCTTTCTTCAGAAAATTCAAATATATCAAAACCATAAATTGTCTTCATAAAGTGCCAGCTTTTTTCATGCTTTACCAGGACAGTTTAACAAGACCCAGGGTGAAATTTCATACCACAATTAAAGGAAGAGGGATCTGGCCCAGCATCAGGAGAGTCACTCAAGGTTTTAGGAGGGGATCCAGTTTTAGTACTGCTCCCTGTGTGTGAATGAGGGAGCTGTTAGGAGCGTTAGGAGAGGGTACTTGGAGAAGGGGGAACTTGAAAGGGGAAACTTGAATCTGGGTTTAGCCATATCAGAGATGCATGCCATAAAGAGTAGCCCTGTTGGTTAACTAGAAACAATTGGATGTCTTTTTTTAACCAGATAAAAATCTACTTTTTTTTTTGAAAAAAAAAGAGAAAAAAAATCTTGAAATCTCAGAAGTTTCCAAAAGTGGGAAAACTTTCCCATTCAGATTTACCCTTGGCTCCTATGGCAACACCCCTGAGGGCATTTGTTTGCTTGTCCTTCTGGAACACCTCTCCCCGCTGTGTTTTCCTTGCCCGGTTCCTGGCTGTGTGCACGTACAGCACGCCACGCGCAGAGCAGGGTGTGACACACATTAATACATATAGATAGCCTTCTGCTTCTGACCTTACAAACTGTCCACTTCAGCACTGTCATTCTATAAAATGTCCAACTGCAGTCCAAGAAATGCATTTTAAATGTGAATGCAAACATTTCTATTACTGATAACACCAGCGCAGCATTTTTTGCTTTGCTGGGATTAGGACCTTGATAGTTAAAGTTACATTGGAGTAATGACACTCCAAGGTCACGTCCTTTACTGACATGGTGAAGGAAGGAGAGGCCTTTGCTATGTTTCTGCTGATAGAATTAAAGAAGAGTTTTTCCTTGTGTTTGGTGAGATACATTAGAGGTGAAAGAATGAACTTGTGACCCATAAGTATTTTAGGCTGCCAAAAACTTTACATTTACATGTTGCGCTGCATGAAAGTTGTATTTAATTCACGCTGGAAGTCAGATTTTAGAAAACATTCTGAAATCTGATGATGGTGTAAGGTAAGTGCCTCCCGCCTCAATGAACAGCCATCCTCTCACATGAACAGGGAAGCAGCTGCAGTTCAGCTAGGGACACCTTCGAAAAAAAAGGTGCTATGATCTGCAGAGGGAAGCTCACAGGAAATTCCAGCTTGGAAGCCTAACTCACAACCTCTGTCTGAATATGCTCCACCATGCTTCACTTTCATACTCTGTAAAATGGGGGTAATAATCCTTATTGATCTGTTTACCTTTTAGGAATGCATTAAGGAGAACTTAAATGATGTCTTTACAGTGTTTTGAACAGTTTTGGTATATGCAGCTTGTACAAAACAGCTTAGTAAGGGGGCTTGCCATTTAACCCGGTCCTC
This sequence comes from Coracias cyanogaster, assembly GCA_033124195.1. Taxonomy (NCBI): domain Eukaryota; kingdom Metazoa; phylum Chordata; class Aves; order Coraciiformes; family Coraciidae; genus Coracias; species Coracias cyanogaster. Next base: position 286,719 of record JAVSBS010002238.1, read on the forward strand.
CTGCAGAAGAGCTGACCTGCTTTTCTTTATGGTTCTCTGGACTTCCCATCCAAACTTCTTCTAACTGGACAAGTTTGGGAAATTGATGATGACTTCAGCACCGACCACGTGTTAGCTGAGCTGTGGTAGCAAACCAAGCGCTCTCTTCACTCAAGGAGACAGTTTAAATTGTCATGTTATGCTTCACAGTTGAGCCTACCTAGAAGCACACCGTCAGACTGCTGAAGGAGCAGTCACTCATTGGGATGCTGTCACTTGATTGAGTCTTATCTCAGCCTAATAATGGAAGAAAGAGGATGATCCTCTGATGAGAGCCGCCTGCCCCTCCAGCTATGTGTTAGTTGGACATCATTGCACAATCCTTTCTTGAGGATGGACTTTCTGGGGTGGTTGTGTATCACCTCTGGCGATTTAAATATGCAGAGGTCTTCAAAGATCTCTGTGACTCTTCCCAACACAGTTCTTACATGCATCCTTTTTGTATCTTCAGCAAGATATTCAGAGTTGTTCCTCTAGTTTTGCACTCTCAGAAGGTAACTTAGTGGTCTCCCCACAAATCCACTAATGTTTTTACTAAGCAGTAATTTTAGAGCTAATTTTATGCTGTATTGTACAGTTCCCGTTGATATAAGTTAATTGTTGAAATGAATAGGAATTCTGTGTGTTTGTTTTGGAGACAAATTTGCCTTCATTTCATTTTTCATGAGGAAACTAGCCTTACAACTCTTTCCATCCGCCTGTCTCCCCATACCTAGCTAATGGCTTTGAAACAGCTGACCAAATTTCAACAAACTTTATCAGAAATAAAGAGATCTAAAAAGGTGATTAAGCTCCCGGATGGAATGAGAATCGGCAGGCAGGCTGAGGAAAGCTACCCTGTTACTGCCTCCACTGAGGAAAAAGAGGGAGAACTCAGCCATAATCCACCCTATTTCTCAGCAGCCAAGTAGGTCTACACTAGTCGATGGATGTGATTAAGGGACACGGGGCAACTGGGATCTTACTAGTGGGGGACATAAGGGACATGCAGTGTGATGGATGGCGAGGATAAAGTGGAGGAAGCAAGGCTTCTGGAGAGGGAAGACTGGAAGCCTTACAATGGGATAATTGTTTTCTTGGGGACTGTGATGAAGTCATAGCCTTCAAGGTAAAGGAAATGGAGACGTTTTGAATTTTTTTTAACTTTTCCTGTTCCAATATTCCTATGACTCTAGCTTTGTTTGTCATTGTTTGCCAAAAAAACCCCCCCAAAGTTAGGTTTTATTCCTAAGTTTCATCAGAAGTTTGTTTCACATGCTCTAATACCTGTAAAAAGTGTCTTCCAACAGTGTAACTTTCTTCAGCCTAACAGCTCATTGACTGACAAGCTTTCTTACAGCATCTATTTGACATCTCATCCTAATATTAGTTTTACAGGCACATTCACATTTTAGGAAATCACCGTATTCTCAAGTCTGAGATGTCACAAGTGTCTCTTTCTGCAAGTACTTGCCCCAGAAATGTTAGCTAAAATGTTTTATCTAACAAGAACTCTACCTGTGGTGTTGTACTATTTAGTTGTCATCCAAAAGCAGCTGCGTTTTTATGAACGTATCTTAATAAGCCGTGTCCTGGAAGGCACCAGTATATCTTTGTTCCTCCCTGAGATCATGTGGGAGTGGGTGGTCATTTAGAGTGCTAGGTATCAGTAAATCGAGGAAAATTACGTAAGCACCTCAGTTCACAGTTAACAACATTGTACAGGTGAGTTGTGGAAAGCAAGACAGACAGACTGATTCTTGCAGCTATTTCACTCCGTGTCCAAAGTACATGTGGCAAGTATATGCGGCATGTGTGGATTTTCCCTTTCTGTGTCATTTTTTCCAGATTATTGGAACAATCCCACTGATGCCTAATCCAGTCCCCTCCAGCCAGGCGGCAGGTGGAGCTCAGGGACTTCAGGTGCAGCCGATAACTCCACAGTTATTGACCAACGCCCAGGGTCAGATCATCGCTACCGTCATCGGCAACCAGATCCTCCCAGTGATCAATACCCAGGGAATAACGCTATCGCCACTCAAACCAGGCCAGCAGGTAAAGTGTCTGTAGCCTGAATGATTATCAAAGCAGATGCACAGAAATCTACTCCTCATGGACTCTCTCATGGCCTTTCTAAAAATTCCCACTTCTTTATCATTTTTAATAAGAAACGATGAATTCTATCATACGTAGTATATTAGTGCATACTAGATATGTAGTTGTTATAGAATGTCATATTAGATAATCTTATTATATAATAATTCAGGGGTTATCAAGTTATTCTTTTTTCCTTTTAACGGCCAGTATAGGGCCAACTGAGAAATTTTCTGCAGCAAAAGTGCGATAGGAATATGAGACAGGAGAGGCCCATCTGGCCTGTAAAGTTCAGTTCCTTGGTTAGCGGTCACCTAGTAGACTGGAGTTTGAAATGTTTTGGAATGTGCAGAGAAAACAAATAAAAATATAAAAACGTATTGGTCTTCTTCAGTAGAAAATCAGATATGATTGTGCATATTTGGATAGACAGAAAGTATTTTTAGGGAAATTATTATTCAGTCTAAGGCACCAGGTAGTCCACAGACTTCATGATGGGTGCAGCAACCTCACTGAGGTCCAGAAAAACTTCTGTAGCTCTTTTTGTAGTACTTTAAAGTCAAATTCATTAGTTTTGTCTGTGTCTGTAGAGCAAAGATTTGTAGTGCCACCTTTTTTCTCTGAAAAAGAGGAAATTGAGGATGGAAAAGACATCAAATATGATTATCAAAAAGGTACTTATAAAAGTGTCACTCACTTAAATGTTCAGCTCAGCATTCCTATTGCTGGCAGTGCTTGTTTGCCGGTCCTGTCTACACCCCCAGTTGAAGTTAGCAGCCTTCTGTATGTTTCTGAAAATCCCAGGCCCCCCTGAACTCCAGACTGATAATTTTGGGTTTATTTTTCAAATTTAGAAGTAGAGAGCCAAGGGATCTCTAAGGTTACTTCTTTGTTTTGAAAATGTTCCACATCCAAGTGGTTACAGACTCTTTTTTCCATCCTATTCTCTGTGGTATCTAGCAGAGGCGTTTTCCAAAGCACTTGTCGTTTATCTAACTCTGTTTTCTTCAATGGGAGCAGATTTATACTACTGGCAAGTGCTTTTGCAATTGTTGCATGTACGGGGTTTCAAACAAAGCAGGATGGATGGGAGGGCGGGCTCTGTGTTCTCCAGCGCAGGAAAGCCTGTCAATGGAGTAAGAAACTCAGCAGTTTACACTCGGTTTCCTGGGGGTCTGTGGGGTGGGGTGTTTCTTTTTGAGTCAGTCCCTTGAAGAGATTACATCTTTCCCTCCTTTATAGAGGAAGCTCTCTAAAAGCGTAGCAATCTTGAGATCCCATTTGAAACTCGTGAAATTTAGAAGAGGAAGACAGAGGTCCTGTGTTATTCCCTGAGACCTTCTTGCCTGCAGAGCAACACACCTTCCGAGTCCTGCAATTTCCTCCAGGAGTATCAGTGGGCAGAGAGGGGACAGAGGTGTGACCTTTCTCTGCACAGGTAGTGACGCTGGGCTCACATAAAGGGACAGCTGGAGGGCTGCAGGTAGCTGAGTGAGCAGGGGTTCAAGGGAGATCATCACTGTTTAGCCATATTGTGATGAATTGTACCAGTTCACCCAACCCGGGTGCTCTTGTGCAGCCAGCAGCTGGCAGAGATCGTCAGTTAGCAGAGCTCTGCTCACATCCAAGAGCCAAAGATGTGCCCTATATTGTGCTGGTCTGCCCAGCAGTGCTCGGTAGGTAGAAATCATTATTTTGCCAAGATCAGTTTCGCAGGATCCGGCTTGTGCCTCTCACATGGAGTCCTGAGGTCCCAGGGGTTGCAGGAAGGGCCACCAAACAGCACAAAGCCTCCTTACCTACATCTGTGGGAGCCTGATCAAGAGACTATTTTTGATTGGGGGTATCGTGCAAACACTATAAGAAAAACTAGTAAGCATTATCATTTTTATGGGAACCGCAGAAAATTATTTCTATGTATTTGTGCTCCCTCTACTGGCTCTTCTGCTTTTACTGAAGCAAGTGAGAGGAAATTTTGCCAGAAAAGAGGTATGAGAGTCAGATTCCTCACAGGAATCATGCTGATGGACAGTCAAAAGCTATCGAGCTAGTACTGTGCAAACTGCTGTATTGTTTGAAAAGTAAATAGAGTTACATGAAGTATAAGGAGATCCTGAATTTATCTTATTGCCTGGCTAAAGACTTAGCTGAATTTGTGGTGTTTGGCTAATGATAGCGTATTTAGTCATAAATTTAAAACCTTGTTTTCAGAAGAGCTGAGTGCTCAGACTTGGAGGGATCAGCAGGAATTCAAAATATTTTGGTGTCAAACAGCATTTGGTGCTTGTAAGTTGATGAAAGAAGCTTCAGAACGGGGGAAAAAAAAGAACAGGACAAGTTTGGGAGAAGTTTTGAGAATGTCACAGAGAAATAAATGAGGAAATAAATAATGTAGTAAAATGTTCCAGTTGCAGATGATCCTAGTTTAACTTTCAACTTGTCACTTCCTTGGAAGCTAAGTACTGAAGGAGGAGAGGTGATTGCAAGCGATGATAGTAAGCTGCTGCTTGTGAGCTGAGCCACAATAATTGAACCTGTGTAGCCTGTTTCAGTTGCCAAGTAATGTGTGCTAGTGCTTACTTTTTGCCTGAAGACTGAAGACTTAAATGCCTCAGATATTGTTTTCAGTCAGCTACTGAGCTAGACTACGTGCGTTATTTATTCATACAACTTTTTCAAACTTGACAGACTAAAACCTCAATGTCTCCTCATGGAAATGAGCTCATAGATTACTCACGCCTAGTGTAAAGCAGTGCTGCTTTTGCTGTGTTGTAAATAGGTTGCTTTTTAATGTACACAAGCAATTCCATTGTAATCCTATTCCTCTTGTTTTTAAGAATAAATTGATGCTTCTGATTTACATTCTTTAAATGACCTACAGTAGGGATTGCTCCTCTTTAAATTACACTGAGTAGTTAAAGCTTCAGTGCTTTCTTCTGAGATTTTGCTAATCTAAGCAGCAGCATCTACGCACGCACTGAGAATTCTCCGACAAGTCGTAATGGCTTTCTAAAGCGGGCAGCTGTTTGCACTCCTCTTGTTGTCTGGGTCCTTTTTATCTCTGTTCATGACCAAGTTTTGCTTTGCCTTTAATAGTTTTTACTGCCCATCTCCTAACCGTTTCAACATCCACACTAAGCTCTTCCGGATTTTGTAATCAGAACTAACTGCTGTGGTCACAGCGAGGATGCATCACTGTTTTACATGGTAACATTGTAATATTTTCAGCATTATTTTCTGTCTTTTTCTCAACACAGCCTAACATCCTGCATCGTCCTATCTCTGCTCATTGAGCAGGTTTTTCCATAAGCAGATGTATCCAGCATGATACATCTTTGCTTCCCTGATTGTTTCCATGTGAGTCACTAAAATGGTTCCTTTTAATGTGAATCACTCTGCACCTGCCTACTCTGTAATTCACCTGTCATTATGCTCTCCTGGCATGTTGTAAACAGGGTCTGTGAGTTGTTCATGGTATTCTGTACTAACTTAAGAAATTTACTTGTTTCTCCTGCTGATTCAACTTTGCCATTGTTCACCATCTTTCTTTCGCTGCTTGCTAAAACCATTCCAAAAAATTGGTGTAGTCTTCTTTCTTGAAAAAGGACAATATAGTGCCTAATTTTATGTTTCTTGGGTTTTTTTAAGCTGTTTATATCTCATAATAGAAGAGTAACTTGTAACCTTAACTTCTGCACTTCTTCCAGGCCTCTCAGGAGGGATTTTGTCAAAATCCAGGGCATATGGCTACATGCACATTTTTTTCAAGAACAGATAGGCTTGTTGTAACAACTTGTTAGCATTGTCATTTGCTATGAGATTTGAAAACCTTGTTTTAAGGTGTTCTTTCATATCTTTAACAGCACATGTTAACACCAACACAACTGACAGAGGAACCTGAAGCATGAATTGGAGTCGTACGGAATTCAGGATTCACCTTGCTTAACTTAGTCATAGAGCAGTTAGGTATCTGGTGGAAGCTAGTTAGCTAGATTTCCTGTAGAGACCAAGAGACATAGACAAGGAGACACAGGCACGTCCCATGGGCAACTCAAGCCCCAAGATAGGTTGAATCTCTAACA
>JAVSBS010002238.1:301831-312594 GCA_033124195.1 Coracias cyanogaster
CCAGGATGCCGTTGGCCTTCTTGGCCACCTGGGCACACTGCTGGCTCATGTTCAGCCGGCTGTCCACCAGCACCCCCGGATCCTTTTCTTCCAGGCAGCTTTCCAGCCACTCTTCCCCGAACTGTTCCACTAACTTGTTCCCCAGTTTGCATAACGTTTGAGGTAGGGAGCTGTAGAAGGGTGAAGGATGGTCTTGCTTCAGGCATTAGAGGGCTGAGGAGCTGAAGCTTTCTGTCTGCCACATAATTCCAGTGCAATGGTAGGCAAGTTACTTAAAACAGATTTTTCACAAGTGCTCCCTCAATATCCAGCTTGAGATGCTGGACTTTAATTTACAGAAGAACCTGGTACTCACAGTTACAATTTTAAGTGCACTTTCACTATGAAATTGTATAAAGAACCTTTTAAAGACACAGTCTAAGAAATCATCTCTCACTTGACCTAGACTGGGTACCCAAAAATGCTTTTTCCATTATTATCTGTCCAATTCTCTGTGAATGAGAAGGGGATGATCTTCATCTTGTAGAAACACAAGAAAATAAATTAAGATTTTAAAATCCAGAAGAGCTCAAGAGGAAATGTCTTTGGTGAAGAGCTTTAATAGTGGTCTGGGGGCCACTGAACAACTGCAAAGGCAATCCATCAATCAGTTCCTCTGTAATGAAGCACAATTCCTCCTGTGCACTGGACGAGGCAGGGATCTGGGGAAAAAGAACTGATAAATCTGGGGCTCAAAGACTGTGCTGCACTGTGTTCTGGGCTACTGTAACTCCCGCATTTTGTAGCTTCTGAGTGTTTTATTTGTGCAACTCTAAGGATGATCTTTTAGCATCACTTTTTGCTTGGATAAATTTCAAGGTTGTTACAAAAGCAGAATAGTTGTGCAAGTCAGTCATATGGTGAGATAATGCTTATGTTTGTAGTTGGAAACGTGAGATCTTCTGTCAGTTGAATGGATGGAAAAGCTGATAGGTCGTGTTATCATCTTGTTGGTCCTGCTCTAAAAGGAGTAAGGCATGCTGTGCTCATGGATTTGGCCGAGAGCAGTGGAGTATGAGGCACAGGAATATCAATTTGGGGAAGAAGGGGAGATACACTAATGAACACAGAATTTCTAGTTCCTCTCAGGCTTGCCTCCTTCCACCACTTGTCCTGTTCCCATCCCATTGCTTCCTCAAACTGCTTTCCACACAATCTGTGCTCCCTTTGCCTCCATGCTTTTGCTCCTCTTGCCTTCTTCCTGCAATCCTTCCCCCGCAGTCCACTGATCCTCAACTCCTCTGCCCCTTTCAGTTCCCCTCCAGCTCCCAGCCAGTCTCTGTCCCCAGACCATATCTGTGTCCCTTTTACCAGCCTTTTTATTAGGTACTTTCTGTCTTCTTCTACCTTATTTTATCAGTAGTGTCAACTCTTTTTCCCTGTTTTCTTTCCTCTACTGCAGTGATTACTGCTCTCTGCACAGTCAGACCCTCTCTCCCTCCACTCCAAATTCAGATCCCTGCTTGCTAGTAGTCCAGGGTTTTTTTTTTTCCTTTCATCATTTATTTATTTAGCCTCAAGGGTAATTTTTGCCACCTCTGCATCCAAATCATGCAGATGCCACTCCCACCCTCCCAGGAAGCCATCAGAGGAGTGTGGAAAGTGATGGCCAAGAAGCGAGGCGAGTCATTCTCTCTGCCTTTACTATCTGTCCTGTCCTAAAGCAGGCTATAGCCACAAACATAAGGGGGGGGGTCTTTTCCATCTACTGCAGCCTTAGGCTCAAGCATCCTCAGCAGAGAGAAAATCTGAAAGAAAACTCCACACAAAGGTCTAGCAAGTCTCTACTGAGTAGATACGAGCTTTGGAGCCTCACCTGCTTGGACTTGTTGGAGGCAGACTTTCACTTGGGATGGCAAGAAGCCCATTACTGATATAACAGCTGTCTCCCTGTCAAGACCATGCTTCAAGCTGTAGGGAAACTGAAACTTCTTAAAGAAAAGAGGTTACTACAATTATTTTTTTAACCTGGGCTGAACATGTTTTATTAGCCTCATTCTCAGAAGCAGTTGACCTGAAATTAGTCTCCTAATGGCAAATGCCAGGCAAACGTAGCCAGCATCAGTACCCTACCTGAGATAATGAATGGCACAGAGAAGATAGGTGGGGTGCTTCTCCCTTGCTCAAAAAAGAAGAAAGCTCAATTAAATCAAGTGGGGAACTCTGAGTAAAGAAAATGCTTTTTGTACACTCAGACTGAGGAAAGCATTGTGCTTGGGAATTAATTCACTGGGACCCAGACCTTCAGAGCATTCCAAAAGAAGAGGCTATTGATAGGGATCCTCTGTAAAAAAGCATGATGACAATTACACATAAAGTTCTGTAATTGCTTTAAATATATGTTTCCAGCTTCATCCAGTCCCTAGCTCTTCAAGGCCAACAGACTGAGCAGTGTGAGGGGCAGATCAACTCCCTTCTGCCATTTACCTAGTGTTACCACACAGACAGAAGTAAAAGTCACCTCGATGATCCTTAATGGCTGTCCAGCATATTCCTGAGAGCACGTAGCCAACCACAAACTGGAGCTAACACCACAGGCATAATCCCGCTTGAGGTGGCACATCAGTGTCCATGTTCCTGGGCAAAAAAGAGCTACCTGCTGGATTCTAGTAATGGGGAAAGAGCCTACAAGGAGGAGGAAATATGGCCAGGTCAGTAGGGAAAGCTCAAACCTCCTGTGTAATGAAACATGAGAGGCAGACAGGATCCTTTACAGATTTTTGTTGTCATTGCTAATACTGTCTTTTTAGATAAATAGGCTTCATGAATTTCCTTTTCCTCATTTGTTCCAAAGCTGCAGTCCAGTCCTCCAGCAGAGGCCCTGGAGTTGAGTACCTTGCTAGACATTTGCCATATTCCAGAAATTGGTGCTAAATATAGTAAAGTTCATGTAAAACTAGGCACATTCAGCTACCTTCTTCTGTTAATTTAATTGCTCAGAGAAACTTAACTTCAGTAAATAATTATTTGAGGCAAGGCTCTGCACACTTACTGTGAAGCAAGTAACTGTTACAAGAGGCCACCTTACATTAGTGAAATTACTAAAGCACTATCATAAAGGGATCAGAATTGATCTTTAATAACTGTAGTATTCCATGTTCTTTGTTTTTATCCCTTTTACTTTTCATTCTAGTTATATTTGCTTTATGATTTCACATTTTTTCTTTCACGTTTCCTGATTTTAAAAAAGGTACATTTCCTTCATTTTCTTTTTTTTAATTTCCCTTTTTTTTAAAATTTCCTATCCTTTTTTTTTCCTGGATTGTCTTGTCCTTCTTCCTTTTAACTCATGCTCACCCATTCATCCCTCACCAGCAGCAAGTGGCACTTATTTTAAAGACAAAAAATCATGTTTGTTTCCAAAGAAAGGACATTTTAAAAGAAGCTCTGCCTAAGCAAGGACTGCAAGATTTATCTCTACTCTTCCTGTCCCTTCTGGATGATTTCTTCATATTGTCTCATCCTATCTCTGTTCTCTTTTGCCTTCTGTTTTTTTTTCCTCTTAATTAAATCCTACATCACTATTCCTCCTTTTTTTCTGTTTCATTTTCCTCTTCTCAGATGCATCCCTCTGCTCATTTCTTTGACTTTTCCACCATATGCTGTCTTTGTGGAAATCACTGGTTTCTCCTCATGCTCTGAGACTTGTCCCTCCATGAAGTTCCTTTCTTCCTTCCAAATTAATTTTACTGTCATCTGTTACTATAAAATTAAAATGCCTCCCACAAACGAATTATTCTTCTTTCTTTCCCCTGAGCTCCAGTCCATTTTCCATTAACAATGTTTTGTCCTGCCTTTCTTATCCAATTTACTTTCCATTGGACTTCCTCTGCCAGCTATTTCTCCTCCTGTCTGACTGGGGAAATCACCCCCTGTAATACCTCCTGTGGTAGAACGCTGTGCAACAGAAATCTCCTTTCTCCTTCAGGGTGCACTGATTTCTCTGTAGCAGCTCTGTCCCCTAACTATTAAAATCACGGCATATTTGCATGCACCAACAAACTCCTGTGGGATTTTCAGAAGAATTCAAAAGTGGGAGTAGAATTCCTTTCTGTAGGAATAAAGGGATTTAAATCAGAGGAGAGCCTGTAGATTTTATTTCTTCCACTCTGCTTGTCCGCTTCACCACCCACCAGGACATCTGGGGGAATTTTAGCTGCCTTCCCTTTTGCTAGGGGATATGTACACATAGCCCCTCAAATGGTCCCAGGCAACTCTCACCTTTCTCCATCACCCAGTAGTTTCATAGACACAACAGCCATTGTTTTATCAAGCCACTGGGAATCTTTAAATGCTGTTACTGTAGATCCCAGTCACTCAGTGAGACTGGTATTGTTTATTTTCCTATTGACCCTCTGCTGCCTTTTCTAGGATATCCACTTAATTTAAAAAGCACCCATTTATTTACAGTCTTCAATAAGCTATGCTTCCTGAAATGTGAAGTGCACTATACACTGAACTGTTCTGAGAGCTCAGAACTTACTAAAACAAAGTCCGTTATCTATTTGTCTATGTTTGTGTATGTGCATGTATTAGTCCACAGAGTCCAAGATTACATATTGATGGCATTTTAAAGGCAGTAGAGTAAAACAGGCTGGTGCTGTTATATGATGATGTCAGTTGAGTGGTCTTCACCGTTCTATTTGAGTTTTATGGAGCTGACAGAAATCAAGGGACTATTTCTATGGATTTCCAAGGGCTTTGAATCACAGTTGAAGTAGAAGTGGTTCTGATTTGATACAAATGCCATTTCCCCTAGGGTTCAGGGATACAAGTCTTCAGTGTTTTGGCCCACCTCTGTTAGTACTTTCCTTCTCCCAAAGACGCTACGTAAGAATGAAGCCTCTTTCTCAACAGATACTCTGCCATATATTACAATCTATGCCTGTGTTCCTGAAGTGCGTCACAGGTTATTTTCTCATCTTGAGGAGAGCTCAGCCTAACTGCTCCCTCATCCAAGCCCCCCAAGAAGGAAAGGACTTTCCATGATATTTTCACCGTTGCAGCAGTGCCGTACCAGAAGGATCCAGCAGAACCTGGCAGAATTCTCTATAATCATGTGTGAGCAAATAACCCCTTAGCTTTCTTACCTCCCTTTTTATTCCTAACAGGAGCTGGGGCTGTTTACAGGTGCCGGTTGCCATAGCATTTCCTACTTTGAAAATTCTCTGGGAACACCTGAATTGTCCTTTGTCACATCCCTAATAGCCTAAGTCAGGGGCCTTAAAGCTAGGGAAGGAAAGAGGTGAGGAGGGTCACCACCTTAGTGCAGTTTACTCAAGAGAATCTTTGAGGCCATTATCATTTATGATATTTTGTACATTTATCAGTTGCTCTTCAGGGACCCAAAGGGCAGATAAGCATCCAGCTCCATTCTGTGTCCCTGAAAATCAGAACTGGTATGCTAGATAGACTGTATATGGGGCAAGCAGGAACATTTCACACCTCTAAAGGCAATTGCTTTGTAAAGGTGAGCAGCCCCTGTCAGCGCCGACTACTTAAAAGCAAATCAGATGCACCCTAGCTGTGCACTGAACGAGTGCATGTGTGTGCGCACGGGTGAGCTCCAGCACAGCGCTGACCACGCCAGGGAGGATTCTGAGTGTGGAGCATGTCACAACTAAGTTCAGCCTATGTGTGTGTTTACCTGGATGCCGAGTTCGCATGGTCCCTCGTTGCACACACGAGTGTTTTTAAAATACTATTGCTCTCTGCGCTTCTTACAATCAAGCTATGGATCGATATAAGCTAAATTGATATAGCAGACAAACCTCCTCCCTCTATTATTGGACTAAAAGACTTTTTATAGGACATTTCCAGCATAAGGGAATTTTATATCAGTTTTAGAAATACCTCAAAGTAAAAGCTTTGTTTCTGTAATGCTGAGCAGCCCTTAGCTATAGCTGTAGTAGCAAGAGTCGCTCTCATATAGGGTTCAGAATAGCAATGCAGTCCAGCACGGTCCTTGGACAACTGCTTGCGTTTACAGAAATTGATGGGTTATTGTGCTGCAAACTTTTCACCTAAGAACTCTGAGGAATGAGGTGAAGAACAACAGAGATGTCTCACTGGGAGAATGGCTTCACTACACGCAGCATTGCACAACACTTTGAAATCTTCCACCATCCCAGTCCCATGCTGTCTCCGACTTGGCAAACACTTTCATTTAGCCAGGGATCAGTAGCTTGGGGGGGGGAAGTTCCATTCCCCAGCTGTTGTGTCATTTCCCTTGATAAGTCCTAAATTGACCGAGTTATCCAGCACCAAAGGAGCTTTCCTGTGGTAGACATGCTTTATTATGTGCCCTTTCAGGGACAAAGGCTTGTGTGTCAGTAAACTGCTATGGAGAGGAAGGACAGATTTATTCTCACAGCATCATAAGCATTATCTTCTGAGGCGCTAATGTAAAAGTAAAAAATTGGGCAGCATTACCATTCGAAACCTAATGGCTGATGTTGCTGCTCCTTGATTATCAACCTGATGGGAGGTAGAATGAAAAGCTCGAAAGGTTGCTTCACAGAAGGGCATAATTTAAAAGATTATTTTTAAATTAAGAAGGTTTTAAAGGCAGCATTCTGTTTGGGCTTGTTCATTTGCTGGGCTATTTTGGACATTTGGCTGACAGGGTTAGGTATTGTGGAAAAGGGAAGGAAGGTTGGTGAATCTCCTTATTTGGCATTAATTTTAGAATAAGCAGACAATCTTGATTTCAAATTAAAAACCCAAGCTGTTTGTGCGTATATTTAGCCCTCCCCACAGATTGCATATAAATATCTTTACACCAGCCTTCCTTCTGTATGTAATAAGAAGGGGAAACGGAGAACATGGCTTGTCAGCCTGGGGGAGATTTTGCAAGGCACGAGCGGCAGTGAGGAGCTCGGGCACCCCTCACTCTGAGGGGATTTGGCCGTTTTCAGGAGTTCAGCAACAAAGTTTGTCTTTGAAACTTTCACCAGCACCTGGAGACACTGCAGCCTAGTTAGTGTTTTAGCAATGCGAACATGCTTCATAACAAGGCAAGCCTGGTTCTGTTTGGGGAAGAAGAGAAAGGGATAAGGATTCAAAAGAATGCACATGACCATCTTGACAATGAAAGCTGGTGTAAGCCTGGCCCACTCATCTGTGATGCAAAGAACTGACACGATTAAAAAAATATTTCAACAGATCCTCAAACAGCCACTGGAGAGGTGGATGGGGTGAACCTAGAAGAAATCCGCGAATTTGCCAAAGCTTTTAAAATCCGGCGCCTGTCCCTTGGCCTGACACAGACTCAAGTTGGCCAAGCCCTGAGCGCCACGGAAGGCCCAGCCTATAGCCAGTCTGCCATCTGCAGGTAACGCGTCACATCCTAACCTCTCCTCTCCTCTCTTTGTCCTTCATAATTATTCAGCTTATTATGGGGAGCATGCTTGTGTTTGAGTCTCGTGTCGTTACTGTTTAGTTTGGGACTTAATTTAGCGAATAATGTTGGCATCTGGCAGACTAAATGTTCTCAATGTGTACCCCTAAAGTAACTGTAGGGTTTGTTGGGGGGGGTTTCTGCTTTTTTAAACAAGTGAGAAACAACGTTCCTGGTGTGAGTCTTAATTCAGTAGACGAGCTGGAGACCCTGCTGATGCTGGGTAAGCACCAGCTGACCCTCTTCATACTGTGCCATTTTCTACAGACAGGGTTACTGAACAAATATTTCATGGCTGCATCCCTGCTAAGTTAAAACCTGTATTATTGTGGTTAGCACTTCACAGATGGGATGTTAATGATGATTTACCTAGGCAACACAGAAGGGAAAAAATTATCCTTCCTGCTCTCTTGCAAACCAGCAGCTATTCATCTTTTATCACCCAAATGTTTACTAAAAAAAAAACCAGATAAGGCATGTATGCAAAGCAGAAATCTGCCCTCATCATAAGAAATGATAATACAGTCTCGACAGAGTTAAAGCAGTTAGAAGCAAGCAGCATATATGCATGTATGTGTGTTACAGTAATCCCATGTTTATGCATGAGGTAACAAACACACTTAGGTAACAGCTTTTTCCTCTTGGGCAATGCCTTATAGTCCTTCTCCATCAGTGAAAGCCAAGAAACCAACTCTAAGCTCATTTAAGTGGATTTTGTTCTTGGTGATCCATGAAATGCTCTGTCTTTTTATCTGCTCTTTATACTTTTAATGTATTCCCCATAGAACGGAAGTGTACTTTTCCTGCAGTTTAAGACTAAGGTTATAAATAACATCAGTATGGGGTAGTGAGCTTGCAGCTCACATTTTGCTCAATGATTTTCCATAAAACCCATTGATTGTTGTTAAATACAAAAAGCTCCATAGGATCCTCTCACTTCTATGGTCTCCCCTACTGTTTTTTCTTATAAGATACCTCCCTGTAGAAAATAACCTTTATTCAGTCTATACAAGGATACTACTGCTGGGAAATTTGTTTCCAGACTTGTATATTGTTATACCAAACAACCCGTACTGCAGTATCAACACTAACAAGCAATGCCAATGATACGAATGCTATTGCTCCCTGTTGCTAAGCATTAATTTTATTATTTTTTTTTCCTTCCCTGTGGCCAGCTGGTAAAGAATGCCTAAAATGGGTGGATTTTTTAGCAACTGCCAACTTGTTGTAGCCTTAAGTTGCTGTTTAACATACTATACTTTACAGTGATAAATTGCAGTTTCCTTTGCTTTTGTCTGGTTTGCTCTCTTCTCATTTTCCTCCATCTACCTCACACCTGAGAAAGCCACTGGGGATGGTTTGAATTTTACTAAGAGAAAAGTTTCCCCATTATCACTTATCCTGAAAACCCCAGTAAAGATGAAATTGGAGCACAGACATAGCAAACAAAAGCCCAGAATGTGCAGAACTTTTACAGAGGGCTCCTTAGAGGGGCAAATTGCTCAGACCGTGAGGACTGGGTGCAGAAGCTGGTCCCAAATACTTGCATGGTTATGGGTGGTTTTTTTATTATTTCCTTTGACTGGCCCAGATGGATATCACTTTGGGGTGTAATAACGTGCTGTGACTGTGTATTTCTTGTTAAGCACCAAGACAAGCTGCTTTGGTGGCAATCTGCTGTTCCTCAGAAATAGTAGGTTTAGTATTTCTTCTGATGGTAACAAAGGAGTTTCAGTATGAACTCCAGGGTAATGGAGGGGCAGTAAGGTAAGGAAGTTGACCAACCAACTCAGAGACAGAAGTAGGGTCTTGTGGTGGCCTGTGCAGACCATATCAGCAATGTACCACCTTGCTGATAAGTTCTGCATGCAATTAACGGCATTTTCTTAACTTTAGACACTGCCTTCTAAAACATACACTTCAGCCTGAAATATCACTGGACACCGAGGAAGTCCACGTTGCAGTCAATAGCACGCTAGGATCCCAAGCATCCATGACAAATTCTTTGGAGTGTTATTATCTGAAATTATTCCTTGTCTTATTCTTTGTTTGTGAGAACTGCTTTGTTGCTTGCTGGAATATTTTCTGCAGCCGCCAAGTGCTCAATAGAGACACTAAAAATGGCCAACTCCAGTCACCGCGTTGCTTTGCACAAAGCCATTGATTTGGTTGGTCTCATCTCCAGAGCACGTCATGATTACTGGTGGGCTGGAGAATACGGCAGCACTGCACAGTAGTTGTTGCCCTTTCTCAGCGTTAAATACCGCAGTGTGCGGGGTGGACATAGGCGAGGCGGGGAAATACGAATGGGTGGCATCAGAGGACTTGGGTTAAGACTTTTTTAATGCGCAGCAAGAGAGGGTGAACTCAGTAAATGAAAGAAGCAAGTACTTGCAAGACTTGAAATGTGAACTCAGCTCTTCTGCTTGTTTTTTGAAAGGATTAAAGCTTTGTGCGGCTGCTTTTCCAGATGTTTTATAATACTTGTAAAATCTGGTTTGGCAAAAGACTTTTGATGGCAAAATGATATATAGAAGACCTCATTTACAGGAAATGATATCATTCTGGTACAGTTTGCAGAAATCCCACAATAAACCCAGCTTGGTGCCACAGCATATTAGTAGACTATTATGCTGGGTTTCATCTGGAAAACATGAGTCTGTCTTTGCACATTGTGGGGGCAGTCAAGATAATAATTGCAAAGTGTCCAGCTGTTTCAGCTGAACACCACCGTAGCTATGGGAATCTTTTTCCAACCCAGAAAAGGGATATAGCCTTAACTTGCAAACAGTGAAAATTGCTGAAAAATGAAAGGAAAGGAAACCTGATATTCAGAGGCTGGTAACTGCCGTTGGTTTGTATTATTAAAGCTGCGGTGTTTGGACAACATGGGATGGGAGTGGAAACAAAAGGATTAACGACAAAGACTAGATGATAAAGAGCAATTGCCTTTGATGTCATTTCCTGTAATTAGCCTTAGCCTTAAGGGTTTTAAAGATCGTCAGAAATATGAAAATGCGACTCGTAACCTGTATTATTTAGTGTACTTAGAATTTTGTTGTAGTGCTCGTTTTGTGTTAGCTTAAATATCTAGCTATATATATATATTTATAGATATACCTATCTGGTAGTTTTCGTAATCCATTGTAAATTACCTCTGCCAGTCAATTAGTCAGGCAGGCAGGAAGTCCCACCCTGGCAGAGCATCAGTGTAAGACTCTTCTTTCTCAATTTTCCCTCAGACACACCATTCTACTGTGTAGTTCTTCACAAACACCACTTACTGTTACTACAGCTGCATCACAGATGGGAGGCTGCTGTTAAG
>JAVSBS010002240.1:0-30264 GCA_033124195.1 Coracias cyanogaster
GGAGAGGGTCTACATTTCCCATCTTAAGGGAGGTTCCCGCCTCCCTAGCAGACACCTGTCCTTCAAACCAGGACACACACGGTCTTGGTTCAGTGTAACACGACTATCTTTTATACTAGAAGATTGGCTATGGGTTAAAAGAACAAGATCCATGTTCTGCCTCTTACTCTCTAAAAGCTTCTTCACTGCCCCAAGCAAGTCACTTAAAGTTTAACTTCCTTCTCTGAGAATTGTGGATAATAATGAAAACTGGGAAACAAAACTTGTGCTGCACAATCCACAAAGAAGGTAACATGGCAAAAGGAAAGGTACACTGTAAGATATATTATCAAAGCAAATCCTATTAAAATAACACTAAAATCACATTTCTTTCAGGGAAATGCACCTTATGGGTAGCTAGTAACTAACATCTATTATATACTGTCGGGAGGCAAGAAGAAAAGTGCCATGCTTTGTACCAGTTCTTGAGGGACCTTTCATGTGCTCCAGTGCTCAGGTGGTCTTGGTGTCCCTCACTGGACTTGCTCTAGTATGCAGATGTCTGTCTCATGCTGGGGAACCCAAGCCAGGATGTTCTCCACAGCTCCAGCTGAAGCTGGAGTGGGGTGGGAGTCAATTACTGTGGGAAAGTCACATGTAGTGCAGAAATAGCTGCTCCCTCCCCAATTTAAGGTCTTCCAGAGCTTTGCACATGGTTTCTCTCTTTTGAACCACTCAAGTGGGTGGGAATATCTTCTCCCAAGTAGCAAGGAATAGGAAATGGCCTCATGTTGTGCCAGGGGAGGTTTAGGTTGGACCTTAAGAAAAAATTATTCACCAAAAGGTCTGTCAAGCATTGGAATGGGGACTGTCCAAGGAAGTGGTTCAATCACCATCCCTGGAGGTATTTAAAAGATGTGTAGATGTGGTCCTTAGTTGCATGGTTTAGTGGTGGACTTGGCAGTGCTGGGTTAATGGTTGGACTTGATGACCTTAAAGGTCTTTTCCAACCCAAGTGATTCTATGAAGAGGTCTCAAATGCTTTAGGATTGGAGCTATGTTAATTTAATACATTTTTGCTCAAAGTATCCTGCAGTGCAGGGAGGAATTCTTAGTATTTATGTGTAGAAAAGTCAGAATACAATTCTTTGCTATTAAATGCTATGGACCAGTTTCTCTTTGGAGTAATTGTTCTCACAGTTGGGTGTTCAGTGCATCTGATATATTAGTTGCCACAGAAATAAAAATGTCTGATTCTTCTCTTGGACAACTTCTATTATTGTCAAGATTAAAAGTTTGCTAGCAAAGACAAGACTTCTGTCTGGCGTGGTGGGTGCAACAGGGCTATCCAGCTCTACCTAGCACTTGTATAGCAAAAAGACTTTGAGAGAAGTCACCTACAAAACAAATGAAGTTGCTCAGCACTGCTAAATGGCAATTATGTAGAACTTAGAAGTGATAATAAATAGGAAAATGTGAAAGTTCATTTTCTGAAATGCGTAAGTATTCTAACCAAAAGAGTGATTAAGACTGTCATTACTGTAACACACCTCAGTTCATGGTATGAAACAGCAGGGCAACATTCCAGTATTTGATGTGCCCAGTACAGCAGAATGAAATGAAGTCTATTACTTTGCAACTTGTCAAACAGCTAGGTAAAAAGGGAAACTAATCTAAGAGGTTATGTTTGCTTTCTCATCATCCAGCACAACTGATGTAAAAGCCTGCACATTCATATAAGTAAGGCTTTAGTCACCTTAGAAGAATGACTATACAGCTAAAATTTGTATTTCTCTGGTTATGCTGTGGTTTGGTGAAAAATTATTTTCCTGGAAGGAGCAGCAATCAGTTCTTAAAGTACATAAGCAATCTCTTATACTTGACTAACATTTAAAGCTGTCTTATAGAATCTGTTTCTTGCCTTGCTCTTAGCCATTTGAACTTTCCTGTTGTCAGTAAAATCTATAAAAAATGACAAGGGGATTCTGGTTTGTACACAAGTGAACTTTGAGCTCTTCTAAGACAGTGGTCACAAGCAAAACCTGAACATCTCTGAATTAATACTATTGTTTCAGAAAGCAGCGATGTCTGATTTAAGCGCACTTGATGTTCAGCTCATCCAGCAAGTGCCAAAAATGAATAAGCATTCCTGCAGCACTGCAAAAATTACCCTCGAGTCACTGGTGCCTAGTATGGGAGATACGGCATTTCTTAAGTTTCGTATGTAATTAGCCATCAGTATATTTTAGGCAGTAAACTGCATAGAGCTCTTGTAGCTGCTGTTTGGCAGTGCCCCGTATGCAAACATGCCCAGTGCTTCTGTGGTCTTCAGCTACAGAGACTGCTGAAATATTTCAGTTGGAAAAAACGTAAGGGAGTCATGGCTTCACCTTCTTCCTTAGTCAATAGAATACTGAAGTCTGAATATCCTATTGCTTGGTTTGTGTTTATCTGCATTCATCTGTAATGCATTAGCTGTATTTCTATATCATTGAAATTTTATGCACATTTTGGAGATTATTTAGAATGATTTTTATATATATATATATATATATTTATTTATTTATTTCCTTAGGTAAGTATTGACCAAGGTATTGGTCCAGGAAGCAGGTATTCTCTGAATGCCTAAATGAGCATTGTATTGAGGTTTTATTGAGGTCAAATTCTAGACTTTATTATATATTTGTAAGGAATTACTTCCCAATTGCATATGACATATTCTTTCAATTATCAATAGTTTAGGAGGTGGCATCCAGTTCAAGATATATTCAGAGACCTCAGGTACTAGCTTTATAATAAAATTGCTTTCCTGATTCCATGGCACGCTTTATAGAAGCTTTATGAAGAAGTAGATTTCAGATTTTCCTAGTCTTTGAGGACCGTCTTTTGGTATTTGGAATTTCTTTTATCTAAATGTCATTTGTAACAGTATTGCAACAATTAGGAGACGGCTTCCTCTTCAGAAACCATATACTGGTGTAGCTTTCACTGTTTGGTGGCTGGAGGTACTGTTTAAATGGATAAAAATAAAAGTAGTTTCTTAGGCATACTGTGTTTTTCTTGTAATTTTTCAATATGTATAAACCAGCATTACTATGTTTAAGCCAAGATTAATTCAAGACTAAAATAATATATTCACATGTTCATCGTATATTATATAATAAATCATATTTTTATTTAAATATAATTTAAAATAACAAAAAAGTGTAAGGTAAAATCTCAGATCCATTTGTCTGGTGTTAAAATCGCTGTTGAGCTGGGCATGCCAGGATTTCACAGTCAGCTGTGCCGAGCCTTATAAATATGTTCCTTTCTGGCAATGTCAGCTGAGGATGGGGTTAGCCTGGTGTCACTTGGAAGGCTCCCAGAATGCCGCTAACAGGCCCTGGCAGTGAGCTTGCAGGATGTGGTGCCTTCTGCCTTCACACCTAGACAAGTGCTGCCAGTCTCTTGTAATATGCTGGACATATACTATGAAAGAAAACTCTTCAAATAATAGATCTTTCACCTGTGTAATATTGTTTGTCCCTCAGAATGTACCTGTTACATGTTGGTAGTGCTTCTTGGAGTCTAACCTTACTCTTCTGTGCAAACGGCTCCAAACGTGTGAAAACTGATGAATGTTTGACAAGCATAGTAGATATACCAACAGCAGAAAGGATGTAAGAATGCCTGAATGCCTTAATGAAATTTTGGAAATACCACCTATATTTTATTGGAGGGAAAAAAAAAAGCAAAGGTCTTGCTCTTGGTTTAAGTCATCAGTCACTTACCAAAAGGCCAACCAGGACAAAACCAAAAAACCTCCCCTCAAACAGATAAAGGAATTTCTCTTTTAATTTGTTTTATGTTAATAAATATACGTTTTAAGATTTTGTGTTCATGCCGAAGAAACTAAAATCTGTGATCAGAATATTGCCACTTAGAGGTCCTTTTTTTTTTTCCAAATCACATTTAATTTTCTTGTTGCTCATGTTATTCTCTATGATACTTGCAGTCCTTACAACTATTATGCATCTTTTTTCATATTCTATCTAAAAGAGATTTTGTTTCTTGCTTCAGAGCAAAATTAGGCGTCATTTCTGAATAATGTAAACAATGCAATCAAATGGAAAAAAAAACTTTAGCTCTTTCAAAGACCTGTGTTGGTACCTATGTCTTTGTGCAGCACAGATGCCTGTGAAATAGCAAAGGCTGGGAGAAAGAGAATACCTTAAAAAAAAAAAAAAGTTAAACCTGAGGTGCTGCAGGATAATGGGAAAGAACGATTTAAGACTATTTTGAGAGAAAAAAAATCTTTTAAATATTAATCTCAGTGTAGAGATGTAAATAGGAAAGGCAAACTGCTGATATATTGCTCTACCTCATTAGTTGTCTCTATAAACTCTTAAAAGACTTGATATTCTTGCTGTTGCAAGACACTGTAACTTAAAATACAATACCAGGACTGCCTCCCACCCAGAGTAGGTAGGTCAGAGGGTGCAATCTCTTGTTTGGGTTGTTGATACACTGTGGTATATGAGGAATTGTTGGGTCTGAACAATAATGGCAGCAGTTTTGCTGTTTGAATCTTGACCTCTTTGAATTTGAAAATAGACATATAATTCTGCCGCTCTTCATTGTAATGCTGCTTGGGCAGTGCAGCGAGGGCTGGTTAGACTGCTACACGATTGGACAGCTTTTCAGCTTGAATAGGTGGCAGGCTCTCAGGAAGGTCAGCAAAGATATCCGCTGTTTTGTAATCTCTTTGTTGACAGATGTTACCTAGTAACCCTTATTATTGGCACTAGCTCAAGAGGATGTGCAGTTATTACTGACCAAATTGCCAAAGCCCTGAGAAAGGGCAAAATGTACTTACAATTAGCCAGACGAAGCAGATCCAGTCCAGCAAACCTCAAGCTAAAGCCAGTTACTCTTGTAGAGAAAAAATTCATGATGTGGTATTCAGATAGTTTGTGGTACGGTGACTTCTTTATAGATTTTGCCGCATTCTGTAGCATCATGTATGTCAGGTTTGCTTTTTTACAGCTATGTTTTCAAGTACATACATAAACCCCAGTTTAAACATCTGTGAACAATATAAAATATTAAAATAATGGAGCTGAACTGAGCTCCAGGAACAGCCAAAGTTCTCTGTTAAAAAGCCATATTGTGAATTTGTCTTTATTTCTGTGGTCACAGCAGTTCAAATAATTAAGCAGTTCAGATTCTCCAGACTGTATTATTAAAAGTTTTTGTGGCTGTGCTCAGACAATTTATACTGAACATGACTGATGAAAAAATTTATTGAGCAAGACAGAACACTGTAACCAGAATAAGTAATATTTCATGTCCTTGCTAATTAAGAAATGGAGCAAGAAAATATTTCACTTATTTTTCTGTAGTAATGAGGATAAGATAATTAATTTCTTTAATAAAAAAGAATAAGTAAATGACAGCAAAAGAAACCACTTTCTTTACCCCTCAGAAATACTTTGCTATAAAAAACCCCCCTGAATTTTAAAAAGTAAAACAAATTGTTAAATTGATAGTACACTGCCAAAATCACAGAATCAGTAATATGTTTGGAATATGCAATTTGATAATAAAACAATTATTGTGCCTCTTTTCAAAGGCAAAAAGAGTTTGTAATAATAAATATATTAAAAAGGTATATTTAGAAAGGCAACAGAAAAATACAAACTAAAACATGTTATTGGTTTTTTTCTTATTTTTTAAGCAAAGAATGAGTTACAGGATCTTTTACTAGGTCCACTTTTGAAAAACTTAAGCACTTAATACACTTTACATTATTTTAAGTCAAATACCTCTAATCCACCCCAAAATGGCATTGTTTATAGGCAAGTGAAGACCTTGGCATCACCTGCAACTTGTAGCAAACCAAACCAAATAAGATCAAGTACAGAAGAGAATGGGTAACACTCTGAAGAAAATTGTCTCGGTACTAATCATCTCCTCTCAAAAAGAGGGTAATTAAAAAAAGAGGGCTTTCACAGAAAAGCAATGTAAATGATAGGGACTTTTAGGAAGAAATTCTCATATAAAGGAAGCATGAGAAAGGCTGAGACTGATTTTTTTTTTTTTTTCAGAGAGACATTTATTAATAAATGTATATTAGAATTGAAGACTTGAAAATGTGAAAAATTACATATTGACCTTTAGAATATTTAATTGTAATTAATTTCAACATTTTTTAAAGCCTATGAAGAGTACACCTCAAGGCTTATACTAATCTCCACTGTTACAAATAAATACTGATCCAATGTAGAGAGTAGGCCACAACATATATGTATGATACAGGATTATTGCACCTGCTTCTAAAGCATCTGTTACTGTTAAGAACAAGATACAAAGCAAACAATAAATTTGTGTAGAAATAGCCTTGCATTTCCTTCTGGTTTTGATAGCTTAGATCAATCAGTGGCTCACTGCTGTCTCCAAACCAAAACTATCCATCTGTGAGCAGTTTTCAGTATCTACAGTTTTGCATCTCCTGTTCATAAAAATAAATCTCCAAGGAATTCATCTTGCTGTCCTGGAGCCTTACAATTCCAAATGGTCCTGTTAGAAATAAGCCAAATGTGTTTGTTTAGTAGTTCAATACAATGCAATGCCCTTGAAATGTAGCAATGGCCATAAGTATTTTGAAGACTTTATTACCCTTGATGTTAAGTTCCTCAGCAGTGGGATCAGTGGGTAGGTATTCTGTTTTTAAATTGCATTGTAAAATGCCTTGTGTGCTTTGTATTATAATAGAAAATAATATTAGTGTATTGTTGTTCTCTAGAAAAGAAAAATGAAACTCTCAGCTGTTTGCAGTTTGAGGTTGCCATTTTATGCTTAGTCACACGCTGGGGACTACATTGGCAAAGAAGATAAACAGTTAAGATCAATCTATCATCTACTTGAGAGGCCTGGACAGAAAACGGAGTCTTGAGGCCGCCTACCCTTGGAGGGCTTATAGCTCATTGGATCGCACCTACCAACAGGTGATTCTGAAGAGTGTTAGCTCAAGTGCATTAGCTTCCCACTATGCCAGTGGAAACAGGGGGAGAATTTCAGACCGAAATTCAGGTCTCAGTGATTTGCCTGATGAAGTTGCGTTTTCTTTTGTTGACTGTAGAGGCAGTTTACAGTAATTATGGTGTGATTAGGTTCATCGACTTTTAGATATCTGCAGGCATCTGTAAAGTGTGGTTTGTGTGGCATATACTAAGCAGCTGTTTTAGGATGAGATGAGTCATGTCTAAAAATGCTCATTTCTCCCCATTTACCGTAAGGGAAGTCTGTATAACTGTCTCATAAGTAAATGTCTCAGTTTTCTGTGTAGGAGAATAATTAGGCCATCAGCATTTCTGTGATGAGGGATTTATTCTTAAATTCCTTTTGTAAGGGCTGCTCCACTTGGCCTAAACAATTAAGATCCACTAGCTATAAAGAAAGAACATTAATGAATGTTAACATAAAAAAGAAGAATATGGTTGTCATGGTTAATTAGCTGTAACAGTGAGGAATACATGAGTTCTGGTTTCAGGAAATGCTGAACAAAAAGGTACAACGTGGACTGGAAGCCAGAACTACCATCACAGATGAATGCCCTAAAACTAAGCCTTGTGCTGAATCTGTCTTTTACCCAGCAAATATTTGTGGAAAATGGAAAGTGGGAATGCTTTAAAGTTGCCTGCAGCCCCCCCTCTACCCCAGAATACCCTACGGGCTTTTGCTTGGCATATCATGTTAGTTGGGCTGAACCTGGATGTGTTCAAATCACATTCTGCAGAAGTGGGATTTGAATGCAGGTCTCCTAACACTATTCTAAGCACATTTCTTAAAAGCTGAAAGGCAGAAAAGAACAACTGGAATATTTCCTTCAGCCATGTTTTGAAGGAGAGTATTCATTTCTGCATGGCTTCTGAAAGACAGGGCCCATGGACATAACTGCAAAGGTTATACCAGGTGCCTTCCTACCTGATTGGGGTTTCTGTACATTGCAGAGTACAAGTTGGGGTTTCCTATTCCTTACCTTGTGTAATTTCATATGCAGCATATCTGTTGTAAATTCCCCCACCCCCTTTATTTTTTAATGTCATCCAACTCCTTAGCATTGTCCATACCATCAGCTTCACTTGGTACTGAGGATTCTCAGTAGGAAAAGGGAAAAATCTGTGCATTCCTTCATTCCTTTAGTGCTGAACTTTTCCAACCCTATTCCTATATTACCACACCTCTTGAACCACAGAGGACGTAGCTTCTGTCAGATCAGGGAAGCATTTCAATCTCAGCTGAAAGTCTGAAGGTTATAAAAATAAATGAAAATAGAATATACATATGTGCAAATTACTTTTTCAAGTGTGTGAGATCTGGTTAATCTCTCAGGGGTATAGTCTACCCTCAAAATAAATGAGTGAGGACGCTATATTCTACAGGATAGTGCTATTTCTGTATCTTTAAAAAAGAAGCCCAAACAAAAATAAACCCAGGCACTTCCAAGACACCTTGGCCAAACAATAGCATAATTTTACTGGGTTCAGTGCAGAGTATGCTTGGTAGTAAGAGTTTACAATTCTGTAGAACTTTGAACAGTCCATATGTGCTCTGTGAAAAAATGTTGAACTCATGTGCCACCTGAGAACAAGCAGCTCATGGACAGTGATTGACAATACAGAGAACAGGAAAAGAGTAGGAATCACCTCACCAAAACCAAAACTTTGCCAGATACTGCAAATAATTCATTACTTACTATTTCTTGCAGAGTTTTGACCTTTATTTAATCTGAATGTAGTAATGAAGTTGCAAATAAATTTTAAATACTGTCACTGTTCCTTTATTAGTCAGTTTTCCATGTAAAAGATTGTACTTTCATAAGCAGACATTGCCATTGAACTTTTTAATGCATATCTATGCTGTCTTTATTGTACTTTTCTTTGAAGCATCTAAATTGGCTAGAGCCAGGAGTTCACTGAACTAAGCAGATCCCAAAAATAAGCCCATTTTTTGATTTCTGAAAGGAATTATTTTTTATTTTTTTATTTTTGTTATATATAAGCTGAAATAATACATGCAACATAAGAAAAAATATATCATTTTTTAAAGTGCCTTGGTGGAGCTTCTATGTAAGTCCTATATGGTCTCCATGCAATAAATAAACAAAAGAAATTGATTCTATATTTGTCATTTGTGATCATTTTCTATTTTTCTCAGAAATAATTTTAATTATGTAATCCTTTGTAACATCTGAATATATAACCTTGTTTAGTTCTTGTTACATTGATCATAAGAAGTGCTTTGTCCCAAGAAAGCATCTTTTCCGGTGTCTTGTTAAATGACCAAGGGCCAAACCAGAACCGTAGGTAGTTCTCAGCAGGTGAGCAGAACAGTGTGGCTCAACACTTCAAGCTGCTCGTGTGAGAAAGCTGCATGCCCACCACTTTGTGCACACTCATGGGTCTGCAAGGGCTTGTCTGCCTTCAGCATGAAGCTTCCTGATCTTGACACACAATGTCAGCACGCAACATATGGAGGGCTTTATCCTCCTGGAGCTCAAGCATCTCACTTTGTGTAAAAGAGCACAAAAAAATACGTGTTCATTAGTTGGCACTAATTTCCGGCTGCAAAGATCCTTGTAACCAGAGTTTGCAACAAACCCTCACTGAACCATCATATTTTGCTAATGAGTGTTATGAAGCTATACAGTATAAAGGCAATTTTTCTTACTGCCTTGGGACCTGTTAGGGCAATCATTTTAGTATTCATAACACAGACCATATAACTTACTGAGCCGTACTGAAAAACACCATTGGCTGTCCAGTGGATGTGAACAATGTTAAGCTTTATTGCCTTCTGGTAAAATGTTTTCTAAGACTTCCTCTTCTGCATTGAAGAAAAATTACTCTTTTTCACACTAAACATAGTTTAATCCAGTAGAAATTAAGAAAATATGAAGCTGGTTAAACTTTATATAATGTATGTAATTTTAAGACCTGAACATTTGCTGTGTGCACTATTTATTTTGTCTCTCTAAAGAACAGTGACAAAACATTGGCCTGTTACTCAGATAAGAGGACACATGGGTCAACAACATGCCATGAGACTATCCAGTTGTCAAATCAAATTTATCATTTTTGTTAGCAGACTTGTTAAAATAGAAATAATTATTTCACGTTGGACTTTAGAGAGTTAGGTCAAAACTTTATTTACAAAACAGTCTAAAAATACTCTGCCATTCTATTCTAACATTAGTTCTATTCTCCCCATTCTAACACTAGTTCCCACAGTAGTGTGTAGGTCTTACCTGAACTTCTGCCTTTGTGACAGACACTACCATTTTCTAGGTGACTCTGTGAGTAAGGAAGAAACTAGCAGATTCTTAGGCAAGCAAGTAACTTAAGAATATGTATAATGTGGAACCATGACAGTTTAATCACATAAATAAATACACAAACATCTCTCATTTTGGGAGTACCCATTGCTAGCAGAAATATCATTTCAAAGTGAGTTTAGATGCATTTATTCAAGATTTTTCTGTTCTTATGGTTCCTGAAATCAAGCCAATAAATTAAGGAGAACCCACAAAAATAAAACAAAAACTAACATAAGAGAATTATTAAAATAGACTGAACATCCCATTTTGCACTGGAACAACAGCAGTTGGTGGCATATGGAAGAACTTATTACTTAACCATTTAAATGTGGTTATTCCCGGTATAGATCCAGTTGCAAATCCAGTTTGTCTCTAGGAAGACAGCAAAGAGCTGTTCCTGTGGGTCAAACTTCTTTTTGCACAAATTTTCCTTTTCTGTTGTAGGCTTTGTGGCCATGCAGGGTGCACAGGGCAGCCAGCACCCTACAGGGACTGGTGTGGGCCTAGGTGGTGGCTGGTGAGGAAGGGAGAAAAGAGTTGGTCTTTGCAACATCCAAGCTGATTCCAGTTTATTACTGCTAATAAACAGTCTTTACAATTGGCTCTTATACCCACCTCAGAAGTCTTTTGACTCAGATATACAGATAAAACTGAAACCAGCTCTTGAGAAAAGCTAAAGAACTTCCATCCATAACTGTGAATAAACTGCGCAGCCAGTATCAGCTTTTTAACTTCTCTGAGCAGCTGCTTAGATCTTCAGTAATTACATCCCTCTACAAAAGACAGCAGCTTCAATGTGTTGTAAGGGGGAGCCTAAATTCAGCTCATTTACCCTCAATGGCTATTCCACAGCTGAAGTACTGAGCTATCTCTTGTCTTTATGTCTCAGTTTAATGTATAATTATGGTTTCTTAATTGCATTTTAATACCACCTGTTTTTTAATTCTTCATGCTCCCTCTAGGTACACTTTTATTCATGCAAAACATGAATGAATAGCTTTATTGTAGCATTTTTGCAAATAGGTCATTTTGTTTGCCTTTTAGTGACAAAATTTATTTTGAGTAGTAAAAAAAATTGCCTAGCTCAATCTTTCATATACAATTCAGCATTGTCATTAAAAATGTCGATTCAGGAGAGAAAAATGACAAATTCCTACTTTTAGATGGCAGCTCATATGGTGATTAAAAATAGCGATTAAAAATCTCAGCTTGAAAGTTGTCTGCTTCTGCACAACTTGCTGCTACCAAGAAAATTCACAGAAAATTTCTTATATCTTGACTTGATTTCAATCCTGATGTAATTTCTTGTGAAAATGTCTGGGGGAAAGCCATTCTCTCAAGGGCTTTATGCTGTATTGCCCAGTTATGTTACTAATTTAGGAGTAGCCCACAGTACCTTTTTGAAAGGTACAGACCCTGAGGCATTGCTTATATTTGCCCATTCTTATTACCAATGTATGCAGCATCAGTGCAGTTCGGTTGAACTTCAGTGGAATTATTTTTTATTAAAAGTGGACAAAGTGGCTGTCCTGGATGCAAACAACCCATTGTGTGAGTCTGTATCTCTTTGTGCTAGAGTTCAAATGAGTCATTTCCAGCTCAGCACAAACTTTTCAAAAGAAAATATTGTCATCAAAATATCTTCTGGGAGGAGTGAGGAATCCTATCAAGTGGAGCTTCCTTCCAGAAAAAATGATGTGATTAGTAGAAATTTGAGCAAGCAACAGAACGTAGAAACCTTACTGCTTCTTCTTAATGATAGGTTGATGAAGAGGAATGTCTGTTGCTTTGTGTTGGGGGGCAATTAGTTGTGGAAATGGAACATTGGAATAGAATTAGCCTGTTGGTAATGTGTTGGGGACAGATGGAGGAAGGGGGGTCTTTCATAAACACATGGTTGAAGTAGAAGGACTTACAGATGCGATATGAGATGTTACTGAAAAATCTCAGTAGATCTGTCTTCCTTTTGCAAAAGAAAGCTCGATTAGACTTGTTTGGAATCAGATTCATGAAAGGATTTAAGTACTTGGAGGTTAAGAACAGTAGTCTTCACATTTTAGACCCCTAACTCCAAGAGAGGAATCTGAAGACAGAGTTGAGCAACCAGATAGTCTCTGTGAATTATAAGGAGAGATAATTACTTCAAGAAGTCATTATTTTATCTCTAAAATGTGAAAGATGGGGTGTATTAGGGACACCTGAGCAAGGGATTTTTATTCTTATCTGAATTCTACATCCAGATGTAGTTTGTTTAGGATCTCAAGCTCTTTGCGCTCAACCATAGCCACATTGGTCACGAACCAAATGAATGTTCCTGAGAAATTTTCAAACTATGAAGCAAATGCTTCCAGGTTGAGGGTGCTGCTTTGTTTTGGGAATCTCAGGTGGGCTTTTTGCATCTGAAGTATAACACACTAAAGTATGTTAAATCTTTGGGGTCAAAGCACATAGCATGCAGTTACAAAGCAAATGAAGACCTATACATGGTTTACTGTAGTTCGCTGATGGTGTAAGATACACTGTGAGATATATATGTTCTTATTTTGGTAGCACCAGTTAGAAAAAGGGATACCAGGAGAAAGGTCAAGTGATGTTACTATGAATCAGCCAGATGTGGAATTGATATGTTTTAGTTTCATTTGCAGGAGCCTGTATTTTATGCATTAATGCATAGTCTCACATATTTCTGTCTGACTTGAAAATTTGTTGCAAATACTCCTTCTCTGGTAATTTAAGGAAGGTCTTCCATTTATCAGTGTTTTGTGCTTGTGCTTTAGAAATTAAGGGTTTTTTGTGAGGCATTCCATTTAAGAAGTTTTTACATGGTAAGTACTTGCTGGAAGAAAGGATTATGATTATTAAAGCACTGGACAGGTCATGCTATATGGCCATAAATGGTTCAAAGCCAAGGATATGGCTGTTGTCAGTGTTTGACTATTCAGAAAGTAGAAAGCAATGAATCAGCCAAGGATTTCAGTAAGCCTTCAACAAGTTATTTTCTCTGTGCTGGTGTATACAGTAATTTTAGTAGGTCTTCCTGGTGCAACAGACTGTGAACTGAAGTTTATAATATTAACTTGTACTGTGTCATCTAAATCACCATACTCCTGCCAAAAGCATGCTGTGAAAATAGTTTTGCAGTAAAAGACAAAGAATGATGGTTGAGTCATACATGGGTCACTACAGAAACATTTTAAGAAAATGTTACCAGCTAATGGTTCCAGTGCAGAACACCTCAATTTGAAAGTCATTCTTTCTGCCAGAAACTTCTGTAGAAAAACAACAGGGTTTAAGGTTTGCAGAAGAGGTTAGAAGTTAAGGAACTGGAAAGATGACTTACTAGAACTCATACATATTTTATTTCTTTTAATACCTCACTTTCTACCCCTCCAAACAACTCCTAATGGATTTTCAAGTGACCCTTGGGTTTTTACTCTAGAGACAATTTTTAACATTACTTTTTGATAGGATAAAGTGCATATGTCTGCTCTATTGAATTTTCCTAATGCTCTCTGGAAAACAGCACTTCTTTTGACAGCAATCATTTCTTGCTTTCAGTTTCTTCAATTAAACCTTGTGGAAGACTATTCTACACAGATTTAGGATCAAATTCTGATTTTGTTCACAGTGCTATATAATGTGGTATGAGCAGGTTTAACATTTCAATAGCTGCCTGAAAAGAATTAATTAAAAGATACCAATTTCTCTGTCACTTCTTTTCTATTGTGTCCTAAGTTAGGTAAGGAATCAAAGCAATATTCTCAGTACAACACAAGAAAAACTTCAACAGCTTATTCACTTCCTATATGGTATTCTCAAAAGAAATCTAAAATGAAGATTGATAGATATTTTGGCAATTTTTTGATTCATAGTTTAGCTAGGAAACTAACTGTCCCATCATGAAATCTAATTGGGAATTATGCTAAAATGTTGGGGATGGAGTGTGTTGAAAGGAGTGGTGAGGCTGTGGGTAGAAAGTTTGGAAGTGGGGAGAACAAGTATTTCACTGTGGACAGTCTTAGAAGACAGAAGAAGTCTTTAGAAGTTTTCTAAATACTAGTGTCACGTTTTTCTCTGGTGGCCTAGGATCAAATTTTCAAATCCCAGTCCTCTTTTATCCTGTCTAAAGGCCTGCATACAGCCAGGCAGGGTACACTCTATCTGCACAGCTGCAGTTAGCCCAGCCCAGGCCGTGGAAGCAGTACATCCCTGTCACAGCACTGATTTGTGGCCCGGCAAATCAGCCTTGCTGGGAAGCAGGACTTGCAACGTGAGTGCTGCTTTGTGCTGCTGCAGCTGCATCGAGCTTGGGTTTCCTTGTGCTCCACTGTGTGCTGCAGAGGTACTGGGAAGGATATCTCCTCTCAGTTTAAGTGTGTAAAAGTTAGGCATATAGATTTCAGCACCTCTGTTCATGTTGCAAAGAAGCAGACTGTCCAGAACAGTCATTCTCGCATCTCAGACGTCTGTTTCAGTTTTGGGTGATGGTACCCATCTCACTGTATGAACTGCAGAGGGAGACCAAATGACTAGTTCAGACTGAATGTCTGACTCATAGATAGCTTAAGAGGAATCATATTTGTTCTATGCTACCATTTAATTTATCCCCAGCAAGTGAAGAATGGAAGATGAGTGGGGTTGCGAGAGCCATGAATCCCTCAGTTTCAATGGTTTGGGTTGTTTCCAATTTTAATTTTCCTCTTCCAATATTTGTAGTAATATTTCCCTGAAAACTCAAAACGACATCAAGGAGGCCTTTAGGAAATTAAATTCTGAAAGAGAATGAAAGCAAGTAGTGTATGATAGTGAAAAAAAGAGGGGGAATAAGTACCTCTGTAAGAATAGCAAATAGCTCGGGGTGTACCCCATGGCCATGGATGTCGGCCATATCTCTGCCTCTGTGGCCTGTCTGGAGTTTGTAACTTCAGAAGATTAGACGTGGGTATTTTCTTATGCGTCAAAAAAATATGTGCCTTCAGTTTTTTAACTATCCTAAAGGGATTTTGAGGGGAATCTGAAATTTAAACTCTCACACATAATAGACCCCCATAGAGTTCTGGTTTTTTACTATTACTACAGAAATGAAAGATAAAAAGTATAGGAAGTGGGGACAAAAACAAATTGATAACAGGTAAAATAAAAAGAATTTGATTTAGTGGCATAATACCTTTTCTCTGTAACTGTCATTCCCGTTTTATAAATATGGTATTTTTATTCAGGATTATGCAGTGTAAGACCTACAACGTTGTCTTACACTGGGAGAAAAGAGGATGGAGAGAAGCAAAGCAATTGATGAGAATAAGCGCTAACAGCCTAATACCTCTACTTTTATACAGTTGCATCTATGAGATTGTAAAGTGATTGCCTTAAAGAATACCAAAGATTGTATTTCTGTAGGTATGGTAAAAGTCCTATTGGAAGGAATCACTAAGACTTTTCTGAGACTCATCAAATCATTTCAAAAAGGCTTTCTATAACAACACGACAATTTTCTTTTTGTGAAAGTGTAGCATGCTGCAGCTGAAACCTGCTGATGTGAAAACACCATTGAGATACTTTGCTGCAGAGATGTTCATATGCAAATCACAGGATATGAAGCAGAGCAGCAGATTATCTGTGAAATTTGATTTCACTCATTTTCTGTAGGTATGTGTAAAATTAGAATTTCTAAACACAGTAAATTTAGCAATCGTGTGGCCCAGGATGCAACTTCATAAACATGCTGGTTTTACAAATTGCTTTTAAATGGTGGTTTCAAATGCAGAGGCTGGTGAATGATCTTCTCAGATAGCACATCAGCAGGAACTTATTAGACAGCCCAGGAGGTACATACTTAAACCGTTTTCATTCTATGGGCAGCATTATTCTAATTGACCTTCAGCACGTAAAATGCAAGTAGTTTTTTGACCACCTAATACAAAAGGGTAAGAGAACAAGATTTTATTTTAAAAACGTATATGGTTTACTGGATACTTCAGCTTTCTGATGCAATGTTTTTAAGGTACCCTTAATATCAAATAAAGAGCTATATTGGCCTTTTTATAGGTTTTTATCACTTGTTAGCTGTTCATTCTTGCAGAGAAAAGTCATTCAAACTACTGTGAGGTAAAGGAAGTTCCATTGATTTTCAGCACGTGTCTTCTACCCCTAATGCACTCACCAGCAGCAGACATGACACCTATAACAAATCTGGCTCCATTCCAGGAATCCCTATTTAAACAATTGTTTTTAAATCTCAATGCCAGCTACAGTGCTACAATATGAGAAATCCTATTTTTAAGAATCCAGTTACACATTTCATTGATGTTCTGTGCATTTTAATGAAAATATGTTGTAGAGGAGTATTTTCTTTCAAGAAAAGAACCTTCCAAAGTAGTTTTTGAAGGAACATATGACATTGTAATAAAACGAAGGCTGTTACTGAATAATAATACCATTTACAATGCAAAATTAAATTGCTTTTAAAATAAAGCCTGTAAAATTTTTAAATAGTTAAAGTAAGCAAGACGTATTTGCTGATTGTCTTCCTGAGATTTTTAAATAAAACAGCTGGAATAGAGATTTAGTACCTCCGTTCTTAATGATACCAGCCACGGAAACAAAAAAAATTCATGGTTGAGAAACAGGCTCAAAAAGTAAAAAACTACTCACTCTTAATAAGCCTCTTCTACAGGAATGATAGTTCATATTTCATGGAGAAAGGACTAGCCTAAATGCCTTTCTTTAAATTGCAGAAAACGCTTTACAGCAAAGAACATTTTGTGTAGTACCTGGTTTGGAATATAAAGTTTAACATACCAGCCAGAAAGGATTGTAGCTATTTATGGAGGCCAAGGCAAAATCGATTCATTTTGAAAGCAGTGGGACTTCTGGATATTGATGGAAGGTATCTTAAGACCCTGAGTGATAAAAACTTTTAAGTGTAGTGCTTGCAAACAAGATAAAAACATACTGTAGGAAAAATCTGTCTAGGCTAGAGTATCATTAATTTTATGTGTTCTGTTATGCCATAGGAGCAATTCAGAAAAGTGGCACTTTAGTTGACCGGGTCAGCAGTCCTTCAGATGCAGGAAGAACCAAGAGTTCCCTTTATTCCTGGAATATATGCCTTGGTTAAAGAAGGGAGTGAGTAATGTACCATACCCATCATTATAGGCACATGCCATAATTTAGAGCATGGTCTAGAAAAAGCAGAAAAAGCTTATTGTAACTGTAGGCTGAAAGAAATTGATTAATAAATAAGAATTATAATGCTGATAATCAATTATGAGCTTCTGTGGGTGTTGACTGCTGTATCTTCCTTTTTTGAGGGACTTAGGTCTACAGAAAACCAGATATGAACATTAAATTGTTTAAAAGAATCACATATTAATGTGTTAAGAATATCTAATATAATCATGCTACACAGAGTAATCTGTCTTCTGTAGTATGCCAACAAGAGTTTGAAAATTTCAAGAATTATCTTCTGTTTGTTAGAATAACTTTCTCATTATTTTGTTCTACTCATCAGCAATATGTATTTTCCTCTATAAGCATAGCAGCTATTGGACAATCTACAGAGTGCTTTGAGGGGAAAAAAAAAATCTCACCTAGCTAAATAACATTTGCCTTAGCAAAGAGAGTGGTCTAAACTACATCCCTAGAGTGTAAGAAGAATGTTAATGTTAGACAATTAAGCCTTTGGAACCTGTGAAATGCCAGTTAAGGTTGAATGAATAGTGTTAACTCTGTCCCTTGTGCACATATATATTCTGATATTCCTTAATGATATGTTTGCTTAGAGTTTATCACTTAATACTGTATAACGTCACATGTTTCTCTTTTGTGGCTTTAGATCTGTCTCTATTATTACATAGGGCTAATAACAGCAGAACTGCTAAAAATGAAAAGGAACTGATTTTCTACTGGCCTTCCCATTATGTGTACCATATAAAATGAGTATGATTTTATGCAGGTTTAGACTAGGATCATAGTTTTATACTAATTTTGGATTTGTGTAAATATCTACTAGCAAAGAAACTGAAGAGTGGGGAATCTCAGGGATTAGTGTGTCCCAAAACACCTATTTTCCCATTCAATTTCAATGTTTTGTTTTCCTAGTGTTGTGGTTTAACCCCAGCTGGGAACTAAGCACCACACAGCCATTTGCTCGCTCCCTCCCAGCAGGACCGGGAGAAAAGAATTGTAAAGGTACAGGTGAAAAACATTGTCAGTTAAGATAAGAGTTTAATAATTTTATACTAATAATAATTAACTAAATGAAAATAAAAATAACAGAGAGAGATAAATAAAACCCAAGAAATACAAATAATGCAATCAATTGCTGACCACCATCTGACCAATGTGCAGCCAATTTCCCCTAGAAGCAACCCCCCTACCAACTTTCCCCATAGTTTTATTGCTGAGCATAACGTCATTGATATGGAATATCCCTCTGGTTAGTCGAGTTCCGCTGTCCCAGCTGTGTCCCCTGCCAACTTCTTGTGCACCTCCAGCCTACTTGCTGGTGGGGTGAGGGGCAGAAAAGGCCTTGACTCTGTGTAAGCCCTGCTCAGCAATAACTAAAACATCTCTGTATTATCCACACTGTTTCCAGCAGAAATCCAGACCATAGTCCCATGCCAACTACAATTAAGAAAATTAACTCTACTCTAGCCCAAACCAGCACACCTAGATTTAAAATAGTTATGAAAATACATTTCAGTAATAACAAGAAATGTGATTCTATTTTAGTGTCTTTGTACTGTAAAATACAGTGTTGGTTCTGCATCGTAAACAACTCACCATTTAGGAATATCAGTGCCAATAAACTTTAGGCAAGTAGGTGAAAATTCTGGAAATATATGAGTTAATGGAAACTAGATATTTTAGAAGTATTTGTGCAGTGAGGTCCAAGTCCAGTTTTCATAGAGAAAAGAGTGTTTAAGATTTTATTCTTACTCCCTTCAAACATTTTTATGTTTATCTCCAGGATTTTTCCTTCTTTTTTGTCTTGCAATGCTGAAGTTGTATAGGCCCAGATCAGCAGAAATATATAGACACCCACTTCCTATGTTAGTGCCTGGCTTTGAAATCACGGTAAATGCTTTTTGTCTTTTCAAATATATATGATATACATCAAATACTTACAGCATATTTCATACTGATCACCTGTGCCATTGAACAGTATGGTTGATGATGTTCCTAAACTATTTCCTAACTTCTTTTGTAGTTGTTCAACATTTTATTTTCCCTAAATAGTTGTCTTTTCTTTTTCTGAGTCCTCTGAGTGCCAGTTGGAAGAGCATAACCATTGAAAGCTTTCTTGTTCTTATGCTGAAATACACTTAAATATAATGTTCTGTAGGTAGTATAATAACGTAGGGGGCTTTTTAGAAGAGCTAAAAGCTTATTTCCTTTAGTTCCTGTAAAGGGGCATTAAACTCCCTGCGATTTCAGTTGTGGTGCAATCATGGGCACACTGTGGCTTTTGGTGAGGAGTCTGTGTGCAGTTCCACTCTGTTTTCTTTAGACATGATGTAGACAAATTAGAAATCAGCTGCAGGGAAGAACAACCAAGAGATGTAAAACCAGAGAAATTCAGTCCCTCGGTTTGTTCCACTCAAGAATAACAGGGCAAAAAAAGAAAAAAAAAAAAAGTTATCTCGTTTACAATGTACATATTTTTTTCATGGAGCTATTCCAGGTATTTCATTGTTGCAGGGAAGAGAGATGCTCCAGCCAAGGACTGGAAACTGAAGTCAGAGACATTCAAATTAAAATTAAGGTATACATTTTTAAGGGTGAGGCCAACTAAACTACCAAAGAAAGAGGGAGGTCTCCATCTTTTCTCACCTTAAGGCCTAATGAGCTTTCTGGAAAGTACTGCAGCAGACATAAATTAATAGGCTCAATATAGGGGTCACTGGCTGAAATAACATGTCCTGCAACATGTGGGTGGTTAGACTAAATGATCTAATGTTTTCTTCTGGCCTTGAACATCAAGCATCAATATGTGTAATCATAAAGTAAAACTGCATGCCTTTGCCTGTCTTTGGAGCAGTTCTTGATCTTTCCAAATCTGCCACCATCAAATGATAGATCTGACTTCTCTGTGCAATACTTTTAAATTCCACACATTTGTGATGCAGAAATTAAAAAAACGTGATTCATCGTAAAACATAACAAAAAAAAAAGTAAAAGTAATACTGTCTCATGCTCAGTTCCTTGTTTACAAACATAAAAATTGCCCAGTGACATTTTTCTAACTCAGTAATTGTTTCAGTAGCCTTTGGCAGCCTAGATACTTTGAATCTGAAACTCTGAGTATATTATTTATAAAATTTAATGTTTTTCAGTAATGTTTTTCTTGGTTTTGGTTTAGTAGTTGTCTGCTATTCCAAAATACATCCTTTTTCCCCTTGTGATATTATATTTTGGGCAGAAATTAATGCCTGGGTTAATAATAATAATGATATTATAATAAAATAAAATGGAAGAAGCAATAGTATCTAGTATCTCTTTAGGTACTTGTTACAGCAACAGGTAGCCTTTTTGTGTTGTCTGTAGGACAAAAGCTAAAGCAAGAGGCATAAGATACCTTAAGATAGCATTAAAAGAAAGAATTTATAGAAACAGGGGAAATCTACTTGCAGTGATAAATTAATTCTATATTATTACTAGAGCAATTCTAATTGATTCATGGATAGTAATTTATTCTCAGCATAATTTAATCAAATTCGTGTGATGATCGTAAACTAAATTCCTCTGAACTGTTACTGAAAAAGTAATAATCAAAACCTGCTTTAGTCACTGCTTTCATCAAAACACTCAGTGAAATGTGAATACTCACATTATACATTACTTCTCCACAGCTGTTGGATGAGGAGATGAAATCTATGGTCATTGCAAACTTTTTTCTTCAGAGTTCAGTGTACCAATAGCAATCAGCAAAAAAGCAAATGTGGGTGTGTATACTTCAGCATTTCAATTCAGATCAAGAATATGCCTCTGAAATAAATATCCTGATGGTCTCAACTTTGTTGCATTTTAGTTCATCCTGGAGATCAATCTCTTAGGATCAGACTGGATTCATTTTGGATGTGGAT
Organism: Coracias cyanogaster; assembly: GCA_033124195.1. Lineage (NCBI taxonomy): Eukaryota > Metazoa > Chordata > Aves > Coraciiformes > Coraciidae > Coracias > Coracias cyanogaster. Next base: position 21,427 of record JAVSBS010002240.1, read on the forward strand.
AAACCAGGAAGTGACCAGCTGTGAGTGGCCACCAAATCCATGGGAATAGGCTAGAACAAGTGATAAGTCACACCCATAAAGCATGTGCAGTCTGGATGTTAGAGCCTCAGCCAGTCACTCTACCAGTCTGCTGCCACTGAACTGCACTATTTGCTAATAGAAATATATCCTCTCTTTAACCATTCACAAAAGCATTAGTTGATAATTTTTAGGAGATACTACATTGCTGGCAGTATCCTCAGTTCCTTAGCTTTCCTCTTGGTTTTCCTTGATTTATGGCATTCCCTTTATCATTGAAATATCTCCAGCCAAAAAAGCTATTAACTCTATGTATTGACTATTCCCTTTCTGAATTAGGGCATCTGCCAGCTCTTCCTTGACAACTAGTGGATTAGTAAATTCTTTTGTGTGTTCCTTAAGAATAAAAAAACAGAGCCTTTTTTCCAGGTATCTTTGGTCTTTTGCTGATTAGAAAGATGCCTGTAGACTGCAGTGCAGGAGAACATATTCAATATTATTTTAAATGTCACTCCTTCATTTGTTTAATTAAAACACAAAAAACACAGGCCTTTGTGGAATACTTCTTATTCATGAGGTTAACTCAGATCACAGCTTCAATGGAGGTGTGTCTTGAAACAGCCAGCCAGTCTTTTTGATGATTTGTTCCAGACTTCAACCAACATTACACATTTTGAAACTTCTTTAGATGTTTTGGGGGGTTTTTAGCTTGCAAAAACATGATTTGCACTTCCCTCATCTTCTCAGTTAAAACAAGAGAGTTCCCTGGCTCTAAATATTTCCTCTCAGCTGTTTGCTATTTTAATGTAGAAAGCTAGTAGTGATTCTGGGTTTTGAGTTAAACTGACATGCCAACACTATTGCAATTTGCTTGAGGTATTTCTGCAAAAATATTTATTAACATGGTCGCTAGATGGTATTTTGTTTATTATGTTCTTTAATTGCAAGCAAAAGCATTTTTTCCTCTCAATAATATAGTTTGAAAGTCTTTAGGCTGGTCTGCCTGTACTATACCAATATAGACATATATAGATCTTTCCTGTGTTACAAGGTATTTCTCTCTGACAGCTATTGTGTGAAACAAGTGTAAGGACATAGATGCATTAGATTCATGCAGATATATACAGACCCATCGAATACTTGTATATCCTTGCTTGTTTGGGATGTCAGGAGCTTGGCCCCTCAGATACTTCTTCCTGTGGGGTGGACTGTGTAGCTGGAATGTCTGGAGCTGGCTCCAGCACTCACCACTGATGGCAGACCAGTTATCACACTAGAAAGTAAACAGAGATTGAGTCCCTCAAAAAAAGAAAGAAGAGGTGGGCAAGATAAGATGACAATGTAACAAGGGAAAAAAAAGATTAGAAGGAAAGGCTATACAGAAATTGGAATTCAAGGCAAAAGGAAAGATACAGAAGAGTAGGGAAAGGCTGAAAAGCAACAGGAAGAAAAATAAAGCAGTTTGGATGGGGGCCTTTTATACATTACATGCTTTTAAGTAGTAAATTGGATTTCTTAAGCATTGAATTGAAATTTGTGAACTGAAGTTATGAAGATTTAAATTACTCAGGCTAGCTTACCAAGCTAATTAATACTAGTGTCAGTGCAAACTTTTGTGCAAGGTTCTTCATGTATGAAGATGTCCAACATGTTTCAGGCCAAAACATAACTTGACTTCTTATAACTGCTAATATATGAAATGCCAATAGGTAGGACACGCTGTCTATTACTGTTGAGCCCCGAGCCACATCATCTTCTCAGGTATCCATGCAGTTTCCAAGAACTTTATACAGAGTAAGTCCAATGCAGTCTTTCAGTTCTTCTGTCATGTAAACTGACTTATGATTTTGGGGGATCAGTTGGAAGCTCAAGGAGCCTTCAGAAAGCAACCTTAACATTCAAATTGAATGCTTAGCATATTTTAGTCTGGAGTGAATCCTGAAACGAAGAAGCTCCTTCCTATAATGCACTGAAATATATGGTTTATTTATTGCATGAAATATGCGCAGAAAAGTCATTGTTTATTCCTGTTATAATAATCCTTTATCTATCCCCCTAAAGCAACTGAGAGACTTGCAGAGTCCCTAAATCCTAATCCTAATCCTCTGAGTGCATCTCTGTTTTCTCTGTTCTGATACTTTATACCCCAAAATCTGAATGCAGACTGACTCTGGCATAAGCATTATTTGAGCTTATTAGTACCGGATGAGTAAACGATCTGACTTGCATGCTAGCATTGTTCTGCATGTGAGACCCAAGCCCACCAGTATGTGTCCCAGAAGGTTTCACAGTAGTGTTTCAAAATGGATATAGGTAGCATATTTAAAGCCAACTGCTGAAGTTGTTCTGGTTCCTCTCAGTCTTTATGTGTATCCATGAGATGAACAGTAGTTTTTCTTCTCCACAGCTGCTAAGGATCAAAGAATCTGGCCCTTTATTGTTTTAATTTCCCTTTTTATTGCAGTCTTATAGAAACAGAAAATTTTTACTGCCTTCCTGATTTAGAAACATAAATCTATTCATTATCTCTGCGTGTTAGTTTAATACTGTCAGGCTGTAAAAAAAAAAAAAAAATCAAATTAACTGCTAGCATTTCTTAGGTGGTATAAAGCTTGCTTATACTATATTGAGCCTGTAGGACTAGAAGAAGGAGATGGCATTAGATGTAATATTTTATGAGGTGTGCATCAAAATCTCAACAGATTTCTCAATAGAAGAAGGCATGTGAAATTGCAGGCACATCCTCCTTGACAATATTCATATCCAAGGCACTTTTAATGGCTTTGTACCATATGCACACTGATCCTGACCTTAACAGAGATGCACAGATAAAGCTGGAAATGTGTAGCTATTAATCCACACCTCACTGGCTTGCCAAATTCTTTATTGTCCCATTATTTTAGCCCACTAGTTTTCTCTTTTAATTAAGTAACAACTGTGAAAATGTAATAAATTCTGTATGAAACAACTAAGCATACTTCTGAACTCCAGACTGTATTGATTTCAGTCCAGTAGATCACAGCCATGGGGACAATGTGCCTGAAGGGAAACAAAGTGAACCTAGAACTCTGTCATCTCATTTTGTCCCTTGCTGTGACACCTTCCTGCTTCTGGGGATGCAGAGTGAGCAATTTTAGTCCAGCTGTAATCCTGTGTTTTGCTCTGTGGATCAGCAAGCTGGGAAGTGCAGCAGCAGTCTCTTCCCCAGAGGTTGAGGGCATCACTTCTCTGTAGGCAAAGTGCATGATCTTGCTGGAGTGCCTACCATCTGCCTGCCTAGAGCTCCTGGGAACAGGAGCATTTTATTTCTTTGTTGGAACATTATGTAAGCACACATCGTTTGCACAGTGTAATTTTGCACGAGGCACAGTGTCTTTTTCGGTCATTTACATTTTCCAGCAGCGCTAATTGAATCAACCCAAGGGGACTCAGCTAACCAACTGAGACTGTCCCAGAACGTAACAGCTTCTTCATGCACTGAGCAGCTGGTTCAGTGCTCCAAGACCAAGTGCTGTATTTCATGCTAAAGTACCATACTACACAAAAGGTACCTTTGATTGTCTAAAGACATTGCTTTGTTGTCTGGGCTTAGCAACATACAGTAATTTGAATGTGCTTATTGAGTAACATTACAAAGACTTATTTTTTATCTAAAAAATCAAAGCTATTTTTTTAGCTTTTTGAGAACAAGCTAATTTGAAACTACCTTGTCTTTTTATGCTGGGCATCTGCTATTGTTGACTGATACAGAGGCATGGGTTTGCGCAGTCTGTGTCCCTCCCTAGAAGTCACTGCATAGAAAACACTGTCAGCAGTAAGTACATGGAAATAATTGACTTGGTCATCTACAGATCTCTCTGTTGTATTCAGTATTTAGTTATGTGCTTGAATTTTATCGTGCTAGCTTCTCTCTGAAACAAGTAGAAAGGTTTTCCTTTATGTATGTGGAAAAAAAAAGAGACTGTAGGAATTTTCTCCTCAATGAGAGTGATTCAGAGGCAGAATTAGAGAGGATGCCTGCCCTGCCACATCACCCAGGCTCTCTCATGGGCACTTTGGATCTTCCCTTGCTGTGGTAAAATGCTTGCCAGAGACAGACTACTAAGCATAAAAGCCCAGATCTTGCTCCAGAGCAATAGTTCCTCTCATTTGAAATGTCCTGGTAGCTGAGTGATTTTATGACAAAGATTGTTGTATTTAATTAAAGCATAAGTAGGCCAAAATGTTAAAGTTGTTCTAGAGACATTATGTAGCAAACCCGATGCATGGTGCTGTGCGGGGCTATTGAGGCCTTAACAACTTCATTTAATTTTTCATATTGAAGGATGGCTCAATCTTTTACCAAAATTTGCACTGCTTTGATTGTAGTTCTACTGTACATCTACAAGACTTGCCTAGTGTGACAGATGGTGCCAGTAAGTACTTTGGGTTTTATATTAAAGTAAGAGATACTGTCATGTGCTGTGCTACAGCAGCTAATGAGTTTGTAATGATAAACAATGCTTCACTGACAAATTAGTACTTTTTTCAACCTTACATTAAAACCAAGTAAACCACTTGGTTTATTTGGACCTTTGCTTTTCTTTCCCAAGCTAAAATGTATTCTTTATGACAGTCTTTTAATTCTTAGTATTAATTATTAATTATTCTAAGAGTATTAATTGCTTTGTAACCTGCATAAACAGAGAATGGTAAGCCTTAGCTGTAAAGCATTTTACTCTTGCATTGACTTGATATGAATGCCATGATACTTGATTCAGGAAAATACAATCTTTTGGGTGAAGGTTATGCATTTGATATCATATATGAAATTCAATCTCAGAGATTAGCAGTAATTTCGTGAACTCTACTTTCAAAGTTCAGTTTATCTATTGCAAGTTGAGTTTGCACTTGATAAGTTTCATCATTATAAAGTCTGCAAAATGATGTTCTGCTATTTATGCAACAAGCTATTAGAAAGCCAGAACTAATGTATTATGGTAGTGATTTTTTCATGGTACATTATGGGTTCAGACTGAGATGCTGCAAAGAATTTAAAAAACTTGGCTCCCATAATTCAGATACCACCCTAAATCATCTTTTGTAACTATTAATAGAACTCATTCAATGGTAGTCTCTGTGAGCTTGCTTCCCTCATAGATTGTGTGTTACTGGAATTTTTTTACCCAGATTAATCTTTCTCTTTTTACAAAATATCAGCACACAATTCACAGCCTATTAATATGGCAATATTATTTCCAGGAGTAAGGAAAATACATCTCTATCTCAAGCAATTAAAAATGTGCAGCTATGATTTAAGCAAAATACCTTTCAAATAATTCAGTCCTGGTAAAACTATACCACTGTCCTCATCCAATCTTCCATGTTTTATTCAAATATATGTCAAACCTCAAAGTTCCGTCGCAGTAGTCTTCTACAAAGAAGATAAAGCTAGAAGAATATTAGAGAAAAGGAATATTTGTGTCCCTAATAGATGGACAGTCATATTGCTGTACTCCTAGAAAAAATAAACAAACTGTTACCTTTTCCATTGAAGGTGAGGAGCAATTGCTGTCTGCTTTTAAGAGGAGTTGGTTTTACCCACTGCAAATCAAGGACAGGAGAATATTTGTCCACAATAAGACAATTTTGAACATGTTCTTCTAAGTTCTACTTTTACTTGAACAATAAAGTTTGTAACAGGTTCTTCTTGAAGACTGACAGTCTATCTATGTAGCTCTCAGCACAGGTTTCTGGGAGCAGGCAGCACTGAGTGGAGCTCAGAGGTGGCTTTGGGTACAAGTAAGATGTGTACTTGGTTCCTGAGGAACACTGTCTGAACATGCCCTTCTTGCATGTGTTCTGGGCATTAAAGTTCCAGTTCCACCAGATGACCCTAAGAGAGGTTGCAGGGTTTCAGTGTTAGGTGACTCACCCTTACAGCACAGAGAATTAAACTGACGCAATGAAGCATCATTTGTACCCAGCCAGAATGAATTAGACCCACATTATCACCATTATTATGTATCAGAAATTAATGCTGCATCTGAGCTTTTTCAGAGAAGACAATTTGTAAGTGTGTTTTTTTCTAATGAGCATGTCAGTAAGCAGCACACATTGGAGCATGTGGTTTCTTCCAAGTATATGCACAAAAAAATATTCTGCTATATTATGATAAAAAAAATAAGTTTTTTTACATCTCTATTACTTGTTTTTTTCCCCTTGCTTAACTTGTCTATTGGACATTTGTGGCTAATGTGGATTTTCCTAGAATTCAAAACAGCTTCTTGGCAATATATCCAGCTCAAATAACAATATGAGTTTTTTTTCTAAAGCTAAAACCAGCCTTATTATTTCTGTTGAAACGTTTGTTAGTATGCCACAGTCAATCTCCAGTTAAACTTATTCTAGGAGTTTTCATCTTTATGTGCCACCAATTTTCAAAGAGGTTTTGTCTTTAGGAGAGTACCAGTAAGATGTTTCCTTTCCCTCTTCCAACTGTTCTTGTTGGAGTCTGTTGGGACCTTTCTATCATTTTCTTCGACAGCTGTATCTGGGAGTTAGGTCGCATAACAAATACCAGCTTTAACAAGTTTCAAGCTCTGTTGTGGTACCCTTTGTCCAAATAAAATAATATCTCCATGAGTGAGAGCATCTTAATGCCAGGTAGTATTTGAAGTAAGACTTCTGTAAATATGTTCAGATTTCAAGAGGAGAAGTCTATCCTTGCAGAGATTTGTGGGCTTTATGTGTCTGTACAGGCTGTCATTTCTGACATTGTCACTTTGTAAGTAACTGTATAATCCCTTACAATTTAGTATTTGTCAAAAACATCTGTAAAGGCAATTATTTCCCTTGTAGTATGTCTTGTGGGAACAGTCTTTTAAAAATCCCAGTAGCACTTGTTAATGTTTACCTGTAAATTATCAGTCAAATCAATGATATACTGCAGGCATCTACAAACAGCTGCTTCATAATTAGCTTCAGTGAATTTCAAAACTAGACTAAAAGGCAGTTCATTTCCAGACAGGCTTTGTAGAGAGGCAGCAACAGTGTTCCAATATCATTTTTACTTTATTTATTTACCTACTAAATAGAATATCAAATAAAACATAAGTCTTCTGAAAGCAGTTCCCAAGCTGTCCTCTCTGTTACATGAAGTACAGCCTGACTACCAACCAGTTAAATTATGGTATTTCCCAGAAACTCCAGTCAAGAACTGTGCTGGGTGGTCAGTTAACTAAAGAGAACAAAACCAAGTACCCTAAATAGGAAAGCTACAAAATGGTTTTAATTGTTAAATGGCACGTCTTTAAGGTTAACTTGGGAGTGCCTATCTCAAAGTCCATGTTGTTTGCTGTCAGCACACTCTGGAAGATGCTGCAACTGGCTTCACAATGGAAGGCTGTTTCTGTAGCCATGAGTACTGGAGATCTACTCATGTAATAAGAGCTGAAGCTCAGTAATATGAGTACAGATTGCAGATGTTTGGCTCAGCTAACTCTCCTGCTGACACAGTCCCCCTGTATCAATACAAACCATAGTTTTGCTTCCAGTGCAGTGCACGCCTGGGTCTTGTATTTCAAACAGAGGCTTAAGGTTAGCCAGAAAACTAAGACAACAAATCCAGGGCATGATATGCTTTCACAGTATTCCAAGGATCAGTCTACTCCCAGTGTTGTGGGTCTTGTGTTGTTGCTGCTGCAGGGTATCCTGTTGATCTAGTCCTTACTCAGAGTGCCCCAGCAGAAGGTACCACAAAGGCAGGTGTAGCAGAGTGGTGAGTTGAACCCAGGTTGTCTTTAGGCAGTGAGGACTCCTCCATTCCCAGCAACAAAGAAAGTGGAAACTTTCTCAACTGTCAAGGGTATGCAAACCTCAACCTGTCTCCTGGTATGAGGGACCAAGTGAAATATATTGTCCACCAAGATTATTTGTGCAGAGACAGACATCCAAAAATGACTGCTTATCATGGAGAAAATTATTAATTGTTTGGCTAGATCTTGTTGGATTTTTTTTTTTAATGCAGTCTGTAGACTGTGTACAGTACCACCTCTGTGCAATTTATCCTGTAAGCCCTACACTTTGAATTTAAGATGCTAGGAGGAAGAAATCAAAGCATATACCTAAGCATGCAAGTGTGTATGATAAATACATTATACATATATATGATATGGAATATAAAAGATCAATAAGCAAAAAGGTTGGTAATGTAATCCATACACAGAGAGAAAAGGAAAGACTATAAAATAGTAGGCTATAAAAGAGAAGGCCATTGCTCGGCCAGTAAACTAAATCTTAACGTGTTTTTTCGTCATATATGGCACACATCTGCCTAACCAATTTGATCTCATTCTATGACTGGGTGACCTGCCTGGTAGACAAGGGGAAGGCTCGGTCTACCAGGTATGGTCTGCCTAGACTTCAGCAAAGCCTTTGACACAGTCTCCCACAGCATCCTCCTGGAAAAGCTGGCAGCTAATGGCTTGGACAGGTGCACCCTTCACTGGGTTAAAAACTGGCTGGATGACTGGGCACAGAGAGTGGTTGTGAATGGTGCTGCATCCAGTTGGTGTCCAGTGACCAGTAGTGTTCCCCAGGGATCAGTACTGGGCCCAGTTCTATTCAATATCTTTACTGATGACCTGGATGAGGGGATTGAGCCTACCATTAGTAAATTCACGGATGACACCAAGCTGGGAGGGAGTGTTGATCTGCTGGAGGGTAGGGAGATGCTGCAGAGGGATCTGGACAAGCAGTGTCAATGGGCTGAGGCCAATGGTATGAGGTTCAACAAGGCCAAGTGCAGGGTCCTACACTTTGGCCACAATAACCCCATGC
>JAVSBS010002240.1:42120-60856 GCA_033124195.1 Coracias cyanogaster
GCAGCACAGCCTTCTGGTGTGTCAGCCACCCCTCCCAGTTTTGTATCATCAGCAAACTTGCTGAGGGTACACTCTGTTCCCTCATCCAGGTCATTGATGAAGATACTGAATAAAACTGGACCCAGTACTGATCCCTGGGGAACACCACTGGCTGCAGGCCTCCAAATTGACTCTGCGCCACTGATCACAATTCTCTGAACTCTATTGTTGAGCCAGTTTTCAGTCCACCTCACAGTCTAATTGTCTATCCCACTTTTCTTGAGTTTTCCTACGAGGATATTTTGGGAGACAGTATCAAAAGCCTAATCTATATATATAAGTATATTTAACCTATATACTGCAGTATTATCTGTGTACTGCTGAAGTCATATAGTACAAAGTGCTTCTGTTTAGTCATCTTCCCAAAAGATGTGTATGCGGCAATTTTTTAAATTTTTTTTTTAATAGACTTGGTTTTGTTTGTCATATTTGCCAAAGGTAAGTGCCATTAGCATTTTGGGTTTTTTCAGGGTTTGGGGTTTCTTTTTTTTTTGAGATACTGAAGTCAATAAAATGTATTTCTTCTTGAAGCAGAAATCGCTGCAGGGTGGTGGGGACACTCAGCCTCAAGGGAATTCACTCCACACTTTCATCCCTGGAAAAAAATCTAGATCTCCAAAACAATCAAGGCCTTTCCCTCTGGCAGAGATGTGTATTACATTAGTGGACCATACTCATTCATAGTCTTCTTCATGGATACCAGTCAGAAGTAGCAATACCCCCCTGCGTGCTTATATACTGACTTATGATGAGGCTTTCCTCCTCCTTGGGGCTGGAGCTAATAGGTGTTGTATTAGTCACTACAACAAGAGAGGGACAATACTGAGTAAGTACTGAAGGAAATCCCATTTACACACTAATGTTATCTGAATTTTCTGAATTTAAAGGCGAAGAATGAATGGCAGAATTCAAATTGGCAATAAATAAGTATTGTGTGAGGGTACATCCCACACAGTAGCTCTGTTTGGTTTTGCTGCTGTGAATAAGGATGTGAGATATATTTGACTAATCTATATTTGGACAAATAAGATACCTTCCAAATTTCATTTGTAAAATACTTTGTTCCTCTTCTAAAAATTATATAGCCAAGAGCATTCAAAGGGGAATGTGTGAAACAGACTTGCCAGTGGTTTCATGTATTTTTCTTCTAAGTTTGTTTAGTGTCAAAAGTTTCTTTCAAGAGTGGAAATTCAGTGCACAGCTTTGTTCTTAAAATAAACAAACTAGAAAGTCCAGATATTTTCAGTTAAAAGATCCGCCGGTTTGACATCATATAGAACTATTCTTAGGATGAAATAACCTGTGCTTAGCACACCGTAGTGCCAAGAAATGTCCCCATCACTGGAAATAACAGTACTGAACTTTAATGACTACTTTATTCTTTCAGATGTTAGTTACTGCTTAGACTTGACTTTGATGTCTCAGAGTAGAGCAATGCAGAGCTCTGGGGAAACATTCTTGTTGTATGTCTAATGGAGCACACCCCCAAGATGTATATAAAGCAGAATCATTGGGAAACGTATTCAGCCATTTCTGTATCTCAAGCAAAATTAAACCAACTCAGCTAATTACATGAGATGAGGGCCCCACTGTGCTCCATGCAGCACAGTCATGTGTACCAGAAGATGATGATGAGGTCGCTGCTTCAAATAACTGACAGCCTAAATAGAAGAGGCAAAGAACAGTTGACAAATAAGCCCATAGCACAGACACAGTGCCTGAGTGGCTTGCGTGAGGTGGAGTGCTGGCTAAACTGGTGCCTGTGGATCTTGCTTTCTTTTCCATTGCTACACTTAGTATTCCTAATTACCTCCTGGAAATGCACACAGTACACTAACCTGTTTCTCTAAAAATACTGGGAACATCTGGTTAAAAGAGATTGGCTTATGCATTTTTGTATTGACTTTTCTGTGTGATTTTCTGGGGTTTTTTGTCCATTTCAGAGCAGGGTAGTGAAGGTTACGGTCGGCACCGTGCTGCCCCTCAGTCAGTGGGTACAAAGGATTGCTCGGGCTCAGAGTATGTTCAGGCTGTGGGCACTGCATTGCCATCAGTGGGAAGCAGTGGATGAAAAGAAAACCACGCAAAAAACAAGATGTTTTTTTATTTATTGAAGTGAGTTATGATTTTATCTTAAATAAAATTTAGGGTAAACAGATGCCTAAACTATGTCTACAAATAGCAATGCTGATAGAAAAGACTGTATTGTTTGTTAGTCATGAGAAAAAACACACATAATTTTTGTCACCTTTTCTCAGAAATTTCTCATCTCTCCATATTGGGGACATCGACTCTGAGCTATTCAGTGACTAATGCATCTGTTTTAAATACTCATCATAAAGTAACAGATATTAAAAAAAAATACTGTTCAAGACAAAGGGGATATGGAATGTGTCTGATGCGTAACTATAGTATGAAGTAAGAATAGGTATAATAAAATACAAAGCAGTAGTTTTGTACTGCTTACATTACATCTTGAATGTCACATAAAAGATTACATGAAGACATTAGGATATATTCATTGGCTTTACAGTTGCAACAGCTTGTGTTTTTCTGAGATCCTTGCATCCAAATCACATCTGTAAGAAACTGAGACTGCTAACTCTGCCCTCTACTTCCTCTCTTTCCACTCCTCCATTCTCTCCTTTCCCTCCCTTAAACACCATGCTTTTCTTTCCCATTTTCAAAATCAAATCATCCAAAATCGGTAATATTTTTTTTTTTTTTAATACTGCAGTGCCAATATAAGTGATTTGTATAACTGGTAATCTAATGCACTGCCATCTAGAGAGTTGATATTATACCACTAAAGTCACTAGAAGTTTTTGCAGTGGAAAAAAAAAAAAAGCAGGAAAAAGTTCTGAAACTGCAAAGCTGACCTTTTTAAAGCAGTTTTCGTACAAAAGAATATCTCATATCTTCCTTAAGCGGTGTCAATTGTCATGTAATTTAAAGACTAATGTCTCTGGCAAGCAGCTTGGGTTGCTAATCATATCTGTCTGTAATATCTGTATGTGTTATAACGCATGCATAATGACAGATGAGAAGTTTAATTACAATATTTGTGCTTATGACCCCAAGAATCAATCACTTTTTCTGTAAACTTTGAAGATGCTTTCTAGCATTGCAGGTTCTCTAATTCGCATGATAACAAAAGGATGAAGGGTAGTGGCAGTTATAAATGGATTTTGATGATACCACTAATCTTATTGATTACTTGAGAAATACTAGGAAACTAGAGGGGCAATAGCATAAATCTGATAAAGTATCTTGTCTCTGCAGAACAAGAACAGCAAATAATAGAACACAATTAACTTATTTTATAAATTCATGTCACTGCTTTTGTCTCACCTAAAGCAGCTTGAAGTTTGAGTAGAGACTGCATCTCCCTATGACAGTAGGCTTTTCTAGCCTAAAGGTCTTAGATGTACTATTGACCTTTTTCCTGAAATAAAAAAACTATCTTTGAAATTATGACAATTACAAATACAATTAAAAGTTGCATCATTATTGAATGTAAGGATTCCCATGATCTCTAAACCATTTTTTATTCACTACATGATGTTCTGAATTGCCTGTTTGACATAAAAAGATTTTAAAATATATCCTTTAGATAAATTTAGCCTCCATCTACAGTCAGATAGGCCAAAGCATTGATTCTTAAATTTTTTTTCTTCGTGGAAGCTGAGGTACTTTACATAAAGGCAGAAGCACATGCCAGATTGTAGAAGTCTTCTTATAAAGGCTGGATAAGCAATTTACCTGGGAACATTAGAATTGCTTTAACTGAGATTGCCTCAAAAAGCTTCTTGATTTCGGAACTTTTCATGTCTTTGGATGACCTTTGGATTTGTTGTCTTTCTTAGTATCATTTAAAGCCTTTCTTTTTTTAACCTCGCTGTCTTCTCTCAGTCTGTTAAACTGTCAGAGACAGTGGATAATCTTTATTTGGTGACTTTCATCTGAAGAACAATTGGACAGTGAATATGGGACACCTACAGCTGCTCTTAGAAATTCAAAATAGCAACAAAAGAAAAAGAATAAGAGTTGTGTAAAAGAATCAGTATTCAGAATTGGATGACTCAATTAAGCTACTAAATCTATAATTGCACTATTGAATAAAAAGGTCCAATATCACTTTTGGCAGGATGTGCTTCTTTTGTTTTTCTGTTCTGGGGCTTTCATCGACAATCACAACAGAAAAAAGTCAGCATTGGTGAGGATGGACTTCCTTGTGAATAGATTATTGGATGCATATCAGATGATTTATGTGAATAGTTAAGCAGCTGGCCAAGTTCAGGTTCAGCAAATAATCAGCTTCCTCACATCTATGTCTCTGAAGTGCAGTTCCAGTTCAGTAGCCTTCTCACACCAATTGGAGCTAAAGTCCTTGCTGGTTTGTTGGGACACCGTGCTCTGTGCTGCTGCTCCCTTCCTTTTAAAGGGTCGCAACCACTTTGCATGAATGAGATTGTACAACTGAGAATACTTTAAAGCTTTTGTCAAGATTTTTATCATGCCCCTACCTTTAGAGAACAAGATACCCCTCATATTTTCTGTTTTCCAAAAAATGAAACAATTTCAGACCTCCTGCATACATGGTAAATCAATGCACTAGTGCTACTAGAGGCACCACAGTTTAGATTTGTAAGTAGCCTGGATAGAGTAAATCATTTTGACGACAAAAAAAAATAGACAATGAAGATTAGGGAAGTACTTTTTAACATCTGAAGAGTGAATAAAGCTTTGGTTTCACTAGTAGAGTGAGATTAATTTATAATTTACTAGTGGAAAACTATTAAGAGGAAAACTTTTTTCTGAAAGTTCTTTCCTTTTTATTTCCCCTTAACCTGAGAGAACCACTGTCCTGTTTTTGTTTCATGACAGTTTGTCACAACTTTATATTTCTCCTATATCTCCAGGTTTTAATTCTAGCCAATGCATTTTTCTTTTTTCCATTACTGTTATTAACACATGAACCACTTGACTAACTATCAATCTAATGTGGATTATTCAATTAATTCTGTAAAATTTGTTAAAATGAATCTGAATAGGGAAATGTTCTTACTGTGGAGATGGCAGAAATATATTTCGTTTAAAAAATAATTTTCATAAGGTAGAGGTTCCAGATTGTATTTCAAATAAAAGCAGTGATCTAGATTTAAATGCGGAACAGTGTTGTAATTTCAGCTTTGAAATTCTTGTCTTTGAATTTTAAAAGATTAGCATGGACATATGTAAAAGGGTCTAGAAAACAATATGCTTTCCAGTTAAGAGATCAGATATTTTCAGTATTAAATATCATAATAAAATCATGTGCTATTACGTTATCAATATAATTCCTTTATATCTGTGTTGAAAATAATCAGTACATTTGATATGTTGCTAAAAAGTTTTCACACTGTTCACAAGAATAGTGGATCATTTTATATGTAGGAAAGAATGAAATACACTCTAGGCTGCTGATAGTACACTCTCTACTTGAGTTCTAGGGCCCTTTAGCTAATGACAAAATGCACACCACCACTCATTTCAAGTCATCTGTATTTTCTGATTACCATTTTTGGTTTTGATTGACTGATAAGCTTTCTTTTTCACCTCATATTGGTACTGATATGAGTTCTTCAAATTATATTGCTTCTGACTTGACAGGATGCTTCACCTGTTGTTTGGCACTTGTTAATCTTAGAAACACAGACATTTTTTTTCTTCTTTTTTTCTTTTTTTTCCCCCTCTCTACTCTATTCTCTTTTTTTCTTTTCCCTTTCCCTTTTCCTTTCAAGTTTTAAATCGAAAACACCCTACTCCTTCTTCCAAAAAACAGAACCCTTTTTTTTTTTTTTCTCTGCAAAAGAAGTTGTGGATCACTTCCTGGAAAGTTTGATCACAGGTGTGTCAGGAATCATACAGTAGACCTCTGTACTGCTATGATTCATTCATTTCACAGAACTCTTCATTTAACTGGCAAATGCATATTGCACTGTACTCCTTCTTGAAGAGCTTCTATAATCCAGAGAATAGCCTGTCACTTAATGACTTTTAATTCATTGGGAAATGTAAATTTTGATGGTGTTCAAGATGGTGATTTGGCCGGATTTCCTTTCAGAAGCTATTTTTACAGAAGATTTCCTGCTACTAATGGCAGCATCTGTAAAAAATCTGTTGTTCCTTTAGAGATGTTCTGCATTGTCTTCCACTAAAATGTTGAGTGATTATGAGCCTCTGCAAGTTATGTTTGTTTGTGGAAGGTTATCAATACTACCTACATTTGGTAATTGGGTTTGTGTCCCTGGCACAGCAGCTCTCTTCCCTTTGCCGTTTTGGATACCATATGCAGTGAAGAGCTGGGATACTGCCTTTTCATTCTTCCTGTGCAAACCCACACACAAGCAGAACTTCGTGCAAAGCCCTTCAGTCTGCCATCATTGCGCAACTTCTCCTGGTTGCCCCATGCTTTACTCCATTGCAGCTGATGAGGCCCAGCTGGCTGCATTAGTTTTTTTCTATTTTTCATGTCTGAATAGAAAAAAAACTATTTGCAAAAGATGGCAAAGTCACTCCCTGTGTATGAGTGCAGGTGATGGAAAACGTTATGGGCAGACTGAAGCTCTTCCTATTTGACAGCTTTTTGCAAAGAATTAATCTTACATTAATAGGAATACTTGTTTGTACCAGGTCTGTGGAGTGCACATTTTATAATTTCTCATTAAGTCCATATACCTATGTATTGTCAATATCAGTACCTAATCATCCTTATTTTCTTGTTATGAATAGCTTTCTATAATTTAAGAAGAGTAAAGCAGATTATACTTCATATGTTAATTTCTTTTTGTAGTGTTATCTAATCAGAATAACCTAGAATCATATGGCTTTCAATTACATTCTTCAGATGAAAATAAAAAATATTTTTTAACAAGATGCAACAATGAGAATCCTTAATTAGAAAAGATGACACTAATAAATTACTGAAATTTGGGAGGTGCTAGAATAAATTAAAAATAGGTTAAAAGGATTCAAATTTTTCAGTGGTGTCTGAGTTGGCACATCACATTTGTTTAGTGGCCAACACTACCAGAATACTGCTGTGAAGAAGCTACTATTGATGCAGATAAAACAACAACTTTATAGTATATACAGCTTACAGTGCCAAGTTTTCACATGTCTGAACAAAATGAAATAAGAAGTAGTTGCTTGTGTGTCAAAAACTGCTATAGGTGCCTAAAGCCATCATTCTTATTCATACTCCAGTTGCCTTATAGTTCCATAGCAATGTAAAGGACCTTAAGGTTAGAATAGCAAGAAACACAAATAGGTTTAGTTGGCTTTTGGTTCTTGTCTCGTTCTGTGGTCATAAAAATTCATGTTCTTTTGCTATCTAACTTTACAGAGAGATAAAATTCTTAGTTGCTTAAATTTTCATCAGTACAAGTACTTGAGCACCTATAACATTGGTCTGAGCAGTCACGTGAATGTCCTAATTCATGCCAGGACTGATTCTATTAAGGCAAACATTTGGATCCTTCAAGGAGTACATTTTCTAGATGTTCATGTAAAATAAATCAAGTACTGTACAAAGTGCGGTATAAGTCATTGCTTTTGTTTAAAAACATTGCTGGAGGAGAGAAGAGAGAAACATCCCTTGTTGTTGACTAAACACTGGCTGACTCCCTGCTCAGCAAGCTGGTGATTTGCCTTCTGACTCCAAGCCTTCAGCAATTAGGCAGGAGAAGCAAGCTTATTACTTGAGGCTGTAGCTTTTACACAGGCTGGAGAAAGTGCCTTACATCAAAGCTAATGCTCTTTCCCAAATACATCTCAAGGTTTATATCCTCTAGATAATCTAGTACAGCTACCTTCTCAAGGATGGGATAAAGGTCTGGCTGGTTTCTCTTTACTTCTAAGTCCTGTGGGGAGATGATGAAATGTACAACTGAGTCATGAGTCATTCTGCTATTCAGGGTTTCATTCAAGGAATATGTGAAAATAATGTAGAGTTCCCCGTAATTACCAAAGGCTATGGGGTAGGGTTATTTTTCCCCTGTGCATCATGTAGAATGAAGTTATCTGTAATATATATTACCTAATCTTTAGTTAATCTTTGTGTGCTTCAAAAGTAATGATAATTTCCTATAGTGCTTCAGAACTTGCCATGAGATCATCAGTCACTTTCATCTACAATACAGGTGCATCTGTACTTGTATCAAGATTTGGGCACCAGCTCACTACTATTTAAATGCACTGTTAAAATTGTTCTGACTCAGAAACATGGCAATTACAGCCAGAAACAATTTAGTAATCTGGATTTTAAAGCTGTCAGAGGATAGTTGTCATTCTGGTTTTGTTACTTTATAATGCTATGTTCTGGAAGAGAGCGATGAAATTTGGAGAAAATCCTTCCTTTCATCATCTTCACAGAAAAAGAGCATTTAATTACTCCTGTTCTTTCCTGTCATTATCCTCAATTTGCATCTCCCAGATCTGATACGTCTGGTGGGATTTTGTAGAGGTTTTTACTTTTCAGACTCTTCTGAGTAAGATGCAAGATTATTTCTAGCTTGGATAAGAGCTTCTTTTTCTGAACTGGAGAAAAGAAGTTGAAGAAAGGCCAGGGTATCTGAGGGATTCAGTGGTGACCGTGCTTCTGCTGTCTTCCATTTTTTCCCAAAAATATTTGAAGTCCATGAGGCACTGTGTTTCTAAGATTTTTTTTTCTACTAAATTGAGGAAAATATCCAAGCTCTGTGCTTTAAAGAATTTATTTCTGCTATGTAGTTCCTATTTTATTGAAATTCTTTTAAAAGTTCTGAAAAAGCAGTAAAGTCTAAAAGAAAAGAGAAGGCTTCTACAAGATGCAATTATACTGTCTCTCTTTGTCCCTCTTTTGTTAAATGTGGGAGACTTGAGCAACAATAAACATAAAAAAATGTTAGTTCTTGTATAATCCTCCATTAGCATGATAAAAGAGAATTCTGAATAAAGATTAAAGGGTTTGTTTTTTTTTTTAAAAAAAAGGTTACAGATCTAAGATCTCTCTTCTACAAAAAAAGGAACCTTAAAAGAAGATAAGCATAAAGTAAAATGGAAAAGATGAAGTAGAAGGGTTTGTTACAAAAGCAAATGTCTTTGCTTTTTGTGCCTAATATTTGTTGTTCATCAGGGAGTGGAGTGGCCTGAAATGCAGACATATCCTGGGAGAAGCTGAAGTGCTGCTTTGTCCTTTAGCTCAATACAGACCTTGGAAGTGATGCTGTCATTTTTCAATACAGGTTTCATGCAGTGAGCAGTGTGCATATACTGACATTTCCATAACACTGTGGCAATGATACATCTTCTTTTGGTAATGTTAGGTGAAGTGAACCTAATAATGACTGACATACTAGAATTAAGGTGGCAATGTTTTGTACTGAAGGAACAACCCTTATAGAGTTGCCATTCAAGGTCATGGGTAAAGCTCAGGAAAAAGATATTAAACATTTATATGCCATATAGATCACTTTCATTTTTAAAATATAAAACTTCCCTTATAAAATCCTGACACTGCAACCTTATAGAGGTAATTTTCACTGAGTTTGGAAACATGAAGGGGTTGCTGAGGATGTGCATTTAATTTCATTATGGCCAGAGGCCAGATTGTGCTCTCGTAGAAAGGCAGAAGTTTTCCTGACTTGGGAAGGAGCTTCTTGAGGCTCACAGCATTGCTGTCAACATTGAGGATGCATTATGTCATGGACTGCAATGTAAAGTACAGTCTTTTACTCTGCTTTGGAAATATCTGTGACCATAAACAGTTACCAAAGACTAGATAAAAGCTGAATTTTAAGATGATAATTATGGGTTTGGAGAGACAGTAAGCTCTGAGCAAAAAATGCACCTCTTCACCCCCCATACTGAGTGACTCAAGTGACCTCCCAGGTCTCAGGGGACACAATGCAGGATTAGACAACATGGCAGTTGTCTGTGAAGCTGTATGAGAAGTGGAGGGAACACACAGGTAACTTCTGTAGGTACATTTATAAAGGATTGTGTGATACATTGAAAATTTTCTACAGTTTCCTGATATTTTTTTAATACTCAATCTGAAACTAGATGATTGTTTTAGACTAAGATAACTTTAAATTCAGTTAAAAAAATATACACAGTTAAAAAAATAGGCAGAACACTTTGTGTTCCATTTCTTGAAGCTTTTAATGAAGTGATTACTCTTTATTTCCCCATTTCTCCTGTTCCTGATCTTAAAAGGAGGAAGAACACTATCACCTTAGCCTGCTTTATGCATTGAAAAAATCCTTAAGTTGCTGGAGTGATGAATTTAACGTAGGTCAGAATGTAAGTAAAGTTACACAGGAAATATACAGAGGCACAGTCATAAATCGGAGCACAGTTTTTAATGCTGAAGTGAGATATCATGAAGCTCTATTGAATTGAAGAATTAATTTAGTTCTCTATGTCCCTGGTAGAATTTTCTGAAATTACTACAGGCCTTAACTTCCTGCATCTTGTAAAATAGTGCACCTCTTCCCTAGACAATACAGTGATGTTTATAGCAGCTTGATTTTCCTTCATTATGTGATTCCATGTAGCACCTATAAAGATGTGATGTGTACAACACTAACAATCCTTCAAAGTTAAAGTTTAAACAGATCAATGTAATCAGGTCTATAAAACTCAAAGCACAAAAAGCAAAGACATTTGCTTTTGTAACAAACCCTTCTACTTTATCTTTTCCATTTTACTTTATGCTTATCTTCTTCTAAGGTTCCTTCTTTTGTAGATAAGAGATCTTAGATCTGTAACCTTTTTTTTTAAGAAAGCACCTCACACTGCTGACTAGAAGGATTAATAAAGGTGTAAGCGTTATATAGAAATAAGGAAAGCATGAGTAATTATGAAAACTAGACTCTCAACATGATTATTCCAGAAGTCATGGACAGGAGGCTCTGCAGTGCTGTAGAGCTGCGTTCTTCCAGTCCACTTCTATTCTGATTCAGGATTGTGGCAGGAGGCTGAAAAGGTCTTTTCTTCCTGTTATTTAACACCTATGATGTAGTAACTATGTTACAGTAGTTATAAAAACTACTCCTGATTTAGTGACATAACACAGAAGGAGATAAATGGTGGGTTGCTAGAGAGAGAGTGGAACATTTAAAATGGGTTGATCTGTATTTTGGTTCATACCACGTACGTACGTCATTGTGCAGAGCTGCTCTTTTCCCCATGAGTTGCGGACTGTCCCCGTTCAGTGTATTGTGCAGAACTGCAGCATGTGGCAGATGGAGAATGTATGTCTACACATAGTACTCCGTATGGTGCTGCAGTCTTTCTTCATACCCCAGTTTGCCTTTCATACCCTAAAGACAGGCCACAGAAAAAGCTGGAACAGCTGAAGAGCAATTTCCTTGGCCAGTGTGGGGTGGCCAGTGACAACAACACATCTACCCCTTTCAGGGTGATGGCTATGTCTGTGCTAGAAAAAATACATAGAGAAGAGTAGAAAATAGTGACCCTGTCAACTGATGGGAAGGGATTTCTTTCCTTTCATCTCCAGTTATAAAAACATATGACATAGTTAAATATTCCATTAGCTTTGTCTCCACTACTCCATGAATCTCTTACAGAAGTGTACTTCCAAGCTTACTTTTCAATGACACGTGCTGCCAATTTTGAGATGAGAAAACTGATTCTGAATGATCTAGCCCAATTGTCACTTCTGGGATCTGAAGAATATCACATAATCTTGGGAAATATTATTCTGCAGCTCTTATATCAAAGCAACCGTAGAACTTTTAAAATATGTCTCTTAGCACACATGTAGGTTTCTTTGGGTTTTTATCTTGTTCTGTGTAGGATTATTTAAAAGATTGGAAGTCAGAGTCTGGGTTATATTCTCATTGTCCTTGGTTAGATTCATGATTCTGGCCAGCTGCTTTGTTGAATCTGCGCCATATACTGCTCCTTTTTCTGTGTCGCTAAAAAGCTTGAGCAGAGCAAAGCAGACGTAGCCCTGTAGTGTGGGAGAGACTAACATTAAAGAGAGTTCAACCTCACCTTCCCATCACTCTCCAGCTCCACAAATGAGTTCTGTGGTAACGCAGGGAAGAGATGAGTATAGATAATCAGAGTCTAACTACATGAGTTCACTCATTAAGGCCAGAAATGCATGAGCATAAGTTGTCTGTTCATTCTCTGCAGGCAGCGTGAGCGCCAATGTCATTCTGCTAAGAATTTGGGCTTGTGTGCCATCCACAGAGGCAAGGATTCTATGTATTTCACTCTATCCATGAATACTGTAGTGCTTCAGTAATGCTGTTGATTGGATATAATGTTGCTATTGTGTATTGTTTGTACAAAACACTTAAATGATGGGTCAGGATTCTGCAAGATCTTTCAGATGAGCAATGCCATAAAAATAAAAAACTATTATTAGAGTTGCTTAATGATTTGAGGAAACGGCCTGTTTTACATAAGTGCAAAGACAAGGAGTTGGCCACTGAATAAACAACATCTTAATTTCTTATTTTTCTTTTCAGTTTCATCTGGTTTATTTTTTTCTCTTTTATTGTATCATTCAAATGAAAATTCCGTGCATGGCAACTAAAACACGTGTCACAAATCTGTTTCTTTCTAAAAAGGCTTAATTTTCTATTTATGCACTGGTGGTTGAATCTATGTAAATGTTATATTAATTATGATACATGTTGTTGCCTATTTATACTGCCTGCAGTTGCTGTTTTCATACATGTAGAGGAAATGCAATGCCTACATGGATGGCAGATGTGGGATCCATACATTTTTGGTGAGCCACACACAGCATCCTGTGAGATCAAGGTCTAAAGTGTAGTACTCATGAGGATGGAACAGGGGACTTGGAGTGTGTCAAAAGCTGTACCTTAATGATTTAATAGCTGAATTAGGCCTGCAGCTACAACTCTTCCAATCTTCTTTTGGAACTTTTTCTGTACAATGAATCTTAGGTTAGTACCCTCTTAAGAGTTTCCATTATTCTGAATATATATCAGTAACCAATTCTCTGCTTATGTCGATCAGTGTAACTTCATTACTGTTGGGGAGTTTTGGAGATTAACGCTGTCTCAGGCTTTAACCTTGTTATTATAGACAGGAAATACCAAATTCCATTTCCAAATGATTACTGAATGCTAACAGCTCTCTCGATTTTACTGATGTAGATTGGCACAAATAGCTCTGATCATTGCTGAGCTAAATATGTTCCTGAAGTATCAAAATAATTAAATTGGTAGTTTTGCAGCATTTTTCTATAGAGACTTGTAAATTGCTTTGTTCTCCAGAATCACAAGAGGAAGTAGGTAAAAGTTTAATCATAGAACTGTAAAAGGCTGCACAGGTGAAAAGCAGGAGCTTGATTATTTTCTTTAAATAATATGTAGTTATTGTCCGTGTCATAATTTAAAAACAAAACAAAACAAAGAATGCCTTACTCTCAAGTTCAAATTTAGAAAACTGTTTTCATTTATTTTTATGTTTTTGAAAGAATTCACTTTTGCAGGCTAATCGTGCAGCACAGTGAAATGCTGATTGTCAGAATTGCTGCCTGGGAAGGGTTACCTTTGCCAAGGTTATTTCTGTCGCTTCCCTTCATTTTTTCCTTTAATCTTTACCCTTGAAAATAAACGTCATGCTGTAGCTTAAACACTATTGTAAGTGATAGCATGTCAGAATGCACCTGTAATTGAGTATCTACCTACTCTTTATTTCACAAAATGGTGCAGGCTTCACTGCTAAACTCAAGTGAACCGATCTCAAAGGCAGGGTGAAAAACTGCAATTCTGTGTGGTCTCATTTTGACAGGGGCTATTTTAGCCAACGTGTCTCTGTGAACAGAGGCAGAGCAGTAAGACCGTGGGCTAGAACTGTTCACGTAAGTGAAAGGCATTACTTTCCTTGAAAGAAAGAACAGTAGATGTTGGAGAGAGACTGTACATTTTTATGAACAGAGGAGGAATGTCAGGTTTTTATCTTATCATTCTTATGAAGAGATCAGTGTTCAAGAGGTTTTGAGGAGCACATGTAAGTCATAGGATTCAATTACTTCAGTGATGATTTTTGGACTAGGACTGACTTTAATAGAGAAGGAGCTCAGGCTGTTCCAGGGATCTTCACCACAACACAAACAAGGTCAAAAGAAGCAGGTGAGAGTAAGCCAGGACAACAGTTTGGTAAAGAAGACCAACTAGGGACAGAGACAGGGCAAAAGACAATGAAAAAAAATAAAAAGTATTGGCAGTGATGGATGAGATGTTGGAGAGGAGATTCGACCATTGAGACCTGACCTTCTTCTGGGAAGTCAGAAGCTGTGTAAACAGCCCTCTGGTCGGTGGAAAGGCTGAATTATATCTTTTAGATTAAAAAGGACATGAGAGGTAGAAAGTATGTTGTAGTGTGGCTGTTGCCACGTGGCATTGAACAATCAGAAGAGTAGGGCAGATACAGGATAAAAACTTCAAAACATAAAGAACAAATAGATGGTGACAAACATTCCGAGCCTGGACCAATTCAGAGTAGGGATTGTAGGAAAATTAGAAGCCTTGTTGAGACATGGCAGCTGCCCAAGCAGTACCTGACATGTGCTGGTATATTGGTAAGGTGTGAGCTTCCTCTGGAAGTATTGCCTGGATGTGATCTGATGGGGAGAGGTCTGGGAGATTCCAGCACCAGCATAGGCATCGGTAATACAGCCCTCCTCAGCTGGTGTATGAGCTATGATGCCATACTAGCATTGCTCTCCAGGTTCCATCTCAAACGGCAAGCAGGTTGTGTACACTTGTACGCTTTTATGTTGATTTTCTGCATGAGAACTAAGGATCAAAAGAGAGTGAGGTGAGGCTGTGGGGTCTTTGAGATCATAGGTTCGGAGACGGCAGGAGGGTAGATGGAGGAGGTGGGCATAAGGTTGTCTTCAGATAATTTTAAAAAAGAGGGTACAATTTTCAGAAGACTTATTGAAGTGGCAAACCTGTGGGGGAAATACTGTGTGGCAGGATCATTAAAGATGGCATTATAATAAAAATCCAAAAGGAGATGAATTAAAACAACTGCTAAACTATGACATTTTCTAACTTTTGAGTGCTATGGTTTCCAAGTGTAATAATGTTCTTCTGTCATAACTTACAGAGTAGAGATAGTCACATAATTTTTTTCTTAATTGGAGAAAACAACAACATTGGGGACGGGGAGAGAAATTTAGATTTTTATCTTACTTTGTTCCTGCTTATAGCACTGGCAGCACAAACAGTACTCTGGGAAGAAAAGTTTTCCAGCTCATTTTAATGTAAAGTAACTACAGCTCTCAGTAAATGTGAGTATTGAAACAATTTCTTAGTACAAGACTCAGTATCATTTTAAAAATTAAAAGAAAAAATTGAATTAACCTTATCAGGGATAGATTTACACTTTTAAAAGTCTCTTACTAGTTTTATGCAATCATTCTGATGTTGTTGGAGGAAAGAACAATAATATGTGTTGGCAGTTTCAGCTAACAGTCTGGAGGGATACAGGAAACAAAGGAAAGATTCTGAAGAAGTAGAAGCTTGCTTAGAGCATGTCTAGTTGAATGTCCATAAAAACAGATTATGTTGTTTATTTACACTGGCTGTGTAAAGCTTATGTGAGCCAGGAAATAATTAATTAAATGTGAGAGAACTAGTTTTTGATCTTTACACTGACCAGGCATTTATGTACCAGCTGGGGAAGCCAGTAGCATTCTTTAGAAAAATACAGTTGAACTATGGTAAAGGAAAAGACCAATAATTAGTATTTTCTGTGTCAGTTAATGTAGATTATGCTCTTTTAATGTCAAACATTTCTCCAGAGTTTCTGGTAAAATTAGAAGTACTTGAAATGTGTTGCGCGTGCTGGGGGACCTCAGAAATACATTGCAGTGCGATGCTGTTTCAAATGAGAAATCTTTTTGTCCAAATAATAGTGTGAACTGAGCTTTCAGGGAGTTTTCTCCAAACAGCGGTACAGTACAGTGTTCCTAACCAAGAAATGTCCATCTCATGTCTTCCAGTCAGAGGTGTTCAGACATGTCCAGGTTCCATATGTCTCTCATGAGGAATCACAATGACTACAAAGTCTGCAGGAGGGAATGGGGTGGGAATAAGAAGATGTTCCTTATGAGAGATTGGATAGCTTTGCCCAAACAGAGCAAAAATATTTCTGTTTAGTTTATTTTATCTTTAGAGAGTTAAATCTTTCTAGATTAGCTGAATATTTACAATAAAATCAGTGTAGGATCTTATTTATTACCCAACATCAACCTCTGGTTATATTATGGTTGTCTTTATTTTTCTTGCCTCGATACATTAGTGTTTGAGCAAAATATGAGTGTACATGTGAATAGTTTCATGGTGAATTATTGAGAATTTTTTTCAATAAGTAATTTTTAATCTCACCTTCACAAGTAATAGCCACAAGCTCCAGCAACTTCCTGTTAGCGACGTGTCAGAAGGCCCTATAGAAGAATGTTTTTGAAAAGGTATTTTTGTGTGCATTTTAGTCACAGAATAACCCTGCTGTACCAAGGATATGCAAATTAATGAATAGCTAAATTATTTAAACATATTTAATTTAAACATGTTCCAATAAGTGATCATGAATCTGATGGTTTTTGTTATTGGCGAGATGAACATATCAGTTTACTTTCAAGAAAGGTAGTTAAAACAGGCACAGATTGAGATATGCTGATCTCAAATGCCCAAAATGAAACACAAACTTGACTAAGCTTCACAGGATATTATGCTTGATCTGACCACATATGCTGTAAGAAATTAAAATCAACCTGTGGTTAGAGGTGAAAGGTATTTAGGGTCAAAAAAATATTTGCTTTGTTTTAGGATGTCTTTTCCTTCCTGTGTAACCTTAATAAGGCACTTTTACTGCAAATTTGTTTTATTCATATACCAAACAAGAGAAATAAAAGCCTTTGTAGGTTTCTTGTGGAGGCAGACTAATGAAGGCTCATAACATGATTTCATATCACCAAGTGTAATGTGAAGTGAAACATAACATCAAGTTAAATATAATTAATATTGTTAAAATCAAACTCTAAAAAATTACTCAGACCAGAAAAAAAAACCAAACCAACAACAGGTAGATTTCAAATAATGACATGTTACTACATGCAGTCCTTTTAGCTTTTGTTTCTATCCTCTGTACTAACTCTTCACTATGTGTTTTAGTTTGAGTCACAATACATATGCATTGTAAGACTTCATAATCCTGTGGGAGGACTGAGATTTTAATTTTTTGATCTAATAACATGTTTTTTATTTTCATGATTATGGCTAATAAACAAATGATTTTCATACCTTTCAAGAGGGAGAACATTCATTGAGAAAAATGCTAAAACATTCCTTATATGAGCATTCTCTAACTTCATGGTACCCTTTTGTCATGAAGTCTTAGTATTGGAGGAGAAGGTATTTCAGGCCTGTATGAGTTAATTGATTTTGATTATTTTTCATGTAAGAATGGTGAAAAGATATAACAAGAATAATAAATTAAAATGTTTAGATTTACTCTCCAAATATGGGACTTTAAATACAGGTCTAGGTCCATGAATAATCTATAGCTCAATATTTGTTTCAGCTAAGAGATGTTCAGTTAAATGGAAATTCTGCAGTACCTTTGACTGAGGTTGAAGTCCAGTTCTTAACTGTTACTTGATTCTGAGCTAAAGATTGGCAATTAAATTTGCTGGTTTTAAGTTTATTATAGGCCTTAACACATTTCTACTGCAGCTGAGAGTATCTCTGATTATTAATCATCACATTTCTGATTTATAATTTTAAGTATGAAAACAGCGATTGGTAAAACTGTTATGTTTGATGCATAACTGTTATGACCTGTTATGGCCTACTGTGTTCGTTACCCTTAGAACTGTGTTGTCAAGTATCCAGTTATTGTCACTTACACATTCAAGCACAACTTCTGTGGACAAGAAGCAATCCTGTTTCTTTTTGGTAACCTGTGTTGAAAAATAATGCTTATTCTGTAGATAAAAACATTTCCCGCTGGGCCATGGCACAAAAAAGCATTATAGCTAACACAGTTAGTGACTCAGATATCAAGAACCTCAATTACACATTTATACGATAGTCATTTTAATAGGAGAAAGTAATAGCTAAGAAAAATATGAGGTATCAATTCCATGGTGTGCCACATATATATGAATTAAGCTCCAAACATCCATTGTCAGGTAATGTGTCATAGCTTTCCACAGCATAAACACTGAGTGTTTTGATCCGTGAGGTGAGAAAACTGTCATTCACTTCCATAAAGAAAGTTTAGCTTTCACTTTTTCCAGTTGATTTCTCCTTGGATAATAAAACACAAGAAGGTATGACTCAGTTGAATATGAAGAAAGCAAAACTAGGTTCGAGGATGCTTTGACAAATAAGCACGAAAACAAGTACATGTGTATTCACATATTAAAGTGTCTACTTTTATTATTTACGGATGTTCTTTCTGGAAAAGTAAGCTATACTAAGTCAGATAATTTGGGAAATCTCATAGTCAAGGGGTTGGAGCTCCTGCAATATGAATATATAAAATCATCTAGAATTTTCTTCCAGGCAAAAGCAAAAGAAGTGCTCAGAAGACATGAAACTGCTCAGCAGAGCAAAGTACCTGTCTTACTGAAATAACTTAGCTTAATTAC
>JAVSBS010002241.1:0-28296 GCA_033124195.1 Coracias cyanogaster
TAGAGAGATGTTAGGATGAAGGTTGGACTTGATGATCCTGGTGGTCCTTTCCAACCATAATGATTCTATGATTCTAATTATTACTTTAAAAAAAGAATGACCTCCTCCCTACCCTGGTTCCTAGGTACATGTGCTCATGTGAGAAAAGAAAAATGTGTATGATGTTAATCAAGCTATCTCAAATGGTGTTTAATATTTTCTTTTTATTTCAGTAGCAGTACTTATTTATTTATTCCCTTTGCTTACTTTTAAAAGTTGCATCCCTTAATCCCTTATTTGGTAGTTTCTTCTACCCAATTCCTCAATTTTCTAAGTTTGCAGAATCTATGTTATCTCATTTGTAATGCCAAATGACTCAATTATGTATTTTTTATTTTTTTTGCTATTACCCCACTGAAGCTAGTATTTTTGTAATATGACATAGTTATTTTTAACTGTGTCAAAAATAAAAATACTTCTACTCCATATTTCATTATTTTGGGTAGACAGATGCCTAGATAGTATGTGTGTCTTATTGATTTACTGCTCAGATAAGGAAGGACCTGAAAAACCACCTTAAAAGTGAAAACATATTAAAATAATGCATAGTAAAAAAGCATTGTAAATGTCAAAATTAAAACGTCAAAAATGTGGAATTTAAATATCTACTTTCCAGAAGTTAATTTTACAGTGTTTTAAGGGTACTTATTTAAATGCTAAATATGTGCATAACAAGGATAATGTTGGATAGGTTTTTTTTCAGTATTTTAAAACTTTCATATTAGAGCTAAAAGTACTCTGCTCTGGATAAGCATTTTTGTCTTATTTAGCATCAGCATCCAAATATTCAACAATTCTAATATCACACAAAATTGAATAAGCCTAACCTAATGGACGAAAACCGATGTAAAAGAAAAACTTCCTTTTCATCAAATAACCCAGGTACAGATTCCCCACTGCTTGTATAAGCTTTTTAGCTTTACAAATGCAGCATAATATGATGTTATGAGCTGAAAAACACTGTTCTGATCTAATCTGTGCAGAAGTACAAAGGTCTACATGAATTGCAGTGCATTGGAAAAAACAAGGTAATTTTTGCAGCACCCCTGCAAACAGCTGCTGAATTGGGTGTATTGGTCCTTCTTGTTCTGTTAATTGTGAGGGAACCAAACCTTCAAAGAGCATCCATGCACATAGAGGTGTTTCTAACGCTGATTTTATTACCACAGTAAGGAATTTACTGTATTAAAATCTAGCTGCACAGTTTTTTTTCTGATTAAAAAAGAAAAGATTTCCCTGTTGACATAGTGTTATTTACACAAGCTGCATTATCCAGGATCTTATTGTGAAGTTACAGTAATTACTTCACAAATAGGCTGTATGCTGATAATATATAACATATAAATGTTTATAAACAGTTGATAGAAGTTACAAGTATGTTGGAGACAGGTGGAGACACTGTTATTCTTAATGGCTTTAAGTACACACCAGTCAAAGGCATTATAGAGAGTTACAAATTATTCTTATAAGCAACCTGATGAACTGAACTATATGTCTGTAACAAATACAATAATATATATATATATATCTTGAGTACTGAGTTCATGTAAATGGTTTATAAGTTTAACACAATATAATACAAGACTGTAAATTGGTTATAAATGAGCCGTGAATAAATTTAGACTTAGAATTACAGGAAGTTATTTAAACATCTGAGGATTACAGTTCTGAAATGGTTGTAAAGGGCAAGAAACCTAAATTGTTTTAATATGAGTCTCATAAGCTTATGAAAGGGACTACATAAAATAAATAGGAGAAGTTCTGGAGCCAAAAAAAAAAAAAAAGGGTAATGTGAGTCTTGTGTATCCAGTTTGTGCCATCAAATTAAGAGATGACTGGACCATAACATCCTTCATTATAATGTTTACTGTATGAATCTCATACTGAGAGCCAACCATATCTCCCTATGGGATTTAGGAAAACATTTAGCTGTCTTGGAAAAAATAGAAAGTGAGAGCAGGGGAAGGAGGATGATTACTTGAAAGCTGGAGATCAGCCATTTAAGACAAGCACTTGTTCTCTTGCCTTCTCCAGCTCTCAGACATGCTATAGGTCTGTTCAGCTTACTTGATCATGGCCAGGTAACTCTGAAAATTTGAGATCAAGAACAGCTTTTTTCCACAGGTCAGATTACTGGGACAACCCAGCTTGTTTTATTTTGGTTGCTCCACTGCCCCCTCCCTACCCACCCCCCACCTTGATATACCTACTAATATCACCCAGTGATATTGTTTATCAAATGTGTTGGATATTTTCATCAGATGTGTTGTTACTACACAGAAGAGGATTTGGCAATTCTGTCATTCTCTGCAGAGAATGACATTCTCTAGATAGAATACAAAATCCCTTCATGCAGCCTTCTCTACTACAGGAATATATGCCTGAGCATTACATATAAAGGCTGCAGAAGAAAAACTTCAAGCCAAGGATGTGTCAGAATCCATACGGTCAAGCAATGACACTGTGATAGTAACACATTACCAGTGCAGCCCCCTTTAGTTTTATCATCATATGAATCTGACATAAATTATTTTGGCACCATATTAATCAGTAGGAAGAAGGAGGTTTAATCTTGCACTGGAAAAAACTTTAAATTAGGGTTTGGACTATACCCAACATGAGGTTCTCATTAGACAGTTTTCTGTAGTCTGTGCAGCGTAGGTAGAACTACACGCTCTGCTAAATTGTGTCCAACCACAAATACTTAACCCAAATCTGTTTTGAGTAACAAAGTTGCTCACAAGGCCAGTGAACTTTTGCCCCTGATCAAAACACTCAGAAATTTGTCTTTTATCCCTATAGGAATTACAGAAACTTTTTTTCTTCTGTTGGGCTAACTTTTTCTACCAAACCAAAGTGTCTGTGTAGCTGATACGGCTTCACATCTTCGAGTTTATGAAGACATTTCAGCCACTGCTGGGACCCCTTCCTCAGCTGTTCCGATGAAGGAGGGCAATGCGTAGGGGTACTCCTCCCCTTGTTTGATGCTCCGCTTGCTCATCCTCCACTTCCCTAGAAGGTTCAGTCCTCTATTTCCAGATCCACCCTATAAGAGCACATAACAATGACTGGAAATTACTGGAAATTAGCCTTGTGCTGACAGGGAGTCAAGTCTGACAAACCACTATACTGAAACCATCAAATCAGCCTGCATTTTCTCTAAGGCATTGTGGGTGAAAGAGCAAATGCACAGGGAACTTTTGTGAAAGACACTAGCATTAGCATTACCCTATTGTTTTTAATAGGGTGATAATTCAACTGAGCTAGACTTTCACTGGTTGCAAATCTGAGGCCTTCTTTGCCCTCTATGTTTTCCACGTACACAATGCTGACTATTGCTACAACTAAGTAGCAAATCAATTTTCTAGAGAGGAGCAGAGAGACATCAAAGGCAAAAAACATTAGAGAACACCTATATGCAGTAAAACTTTTTAAACGTTTTTTTTTACCGTATTTCCAAAGAGAAGACAAAACAGACAAACATTGCCAGAACTGGTGCCTTTCTGCTCCCACCTCAATTAAAATAGGGAATTTTGTAAATTTATCACAGCAGTACATGAGTTTTCTGAACGTGTTTCTCCATAGTCACTACATTGCTTATTTATGCTGCCTAACAGCACCTGAAGGGAATAATGTAGTACTGCAGCATCACATTGCTAGCAAGGGGAAAGACTAAAAATAGGAACAAGCAAAGCAGAAGCATTTCTAACAGCGTTTGCTGACTGTGTACTGTCATGGACTGTCACCTTCTTGATCTTGGAAAAAAGAGTGTCAAATTGTTTTAAAGGTTAAATCGTGATGGAAAAAGTAAGCCTATGAGCAGCAAAATTTGTGATGTCCCCACTGCTGTGCCCCATAGTTAAGGCTCCCTCTAAAATCTATTCTCCCATAACATAATATTATTTGGTGTACTCTAGCCATGCCTATAGCAATACACCAACAGTCCAGAGAAATTCTCCAGCTTTTACACCAGGTGGTACAGCTTGGATCACGTCAGTAGAGCAAACCCTACCAAGCAAGCTGGCCAAATCTAAACTACCTATTGGCAATAGTCTCTGGCTTGCACTTCTTTGTCCGAATAGGACCCGCAGATTGTTTGGGAGAGGGCTTTTTATTATGGCCCTAAGCTACACAGAAGCCATTCCTGCAGGTGCAGAGAGCAAAACCATCTCATACTAGCATCCAAGTCCACAGCCTGGCACTGATTAATTTATTAGGATAGATGTAACTGCTGTACTTCTTGAGTGCAATAATCCCAGTTCTCCCACTCTCCCATGTATTTGCTACCTGTCCTTCACTGCTAAGGGGATATACTAATCAGGACCTATTCACTATGACTGAGTGAGCCTAAGTTAAAATCCTGCATTTCTTTCATGAAGACCATAAATTATTTTTGGTGTGGGATTAGAAGGTGTATTTGTGAGACTTGTATGGAGCTGATTACTCCATACATACTGCTGCAAAGAATATCCACTTGCATGTCCAGCCATTTAGGCAGCTTTAAAAGTCAAAGCTTCACAGCAACTGAAAATATTAATGCTTTGATGGAGTAATGTTTGCCTGAATGGCTGTTATCTGCCTTTTCATTCAGTGAATATATGTAAAGAATCTATTATTTGAGAGATATTTGATATGCAAACTGGCTGTCTTCCTTTTTTGTGGCCCCTCTGAATACCTCAAGAGGTCCTCAGGGTTTTAGGAAAATTCCTCTTGACCCATTTCTGCATCTGTCAGTGACTTCAGGCTTTAAAAAATCAGGCCCTGTGTGGCTTAGACTTTTATAGGCTATTTTAAGAAGTCACATTAGCACTCATATCCCACTGCATTTTGGTGAAACCAAGTGTCCAATTTTCAGGAGATTTTAGGTTCATTTTGATTCAGAGAGGTGTCTAGCAGGGCTTACGACAGCATCAAAGCACTTGGACTTAGTGTGAATGAGGCACCTAGAGTACTTTATCAATTTCAAACTACAATAAGGATATTATCTGAACCTGTTGGAGCCTTTAGGCTCCGAAGTGCTTACATTGCTTTGAAAATGGAACTAAGGCTGCAATGATGCTTAGATAATTTTGGAAATGCTGCCTTTTATTTTCTCACAGACTGCACTTTCCTCTAACATAGATTCAGAGTAAAAGAAAATAAAATATTTTTCATTTCAGATCTCTTTAATGTTGTTTTTTTCCTTTCACTCAAAAGCAACATTCCTACTGACATTTTTGAGGTATCTGCTTTGAAATCAACACTAGAGGAAGCCCATGGAGCATAACTGAGTTGTGTGGATTTCTAGAGGATGTGTTGAAAACATCTCTATGGAAAAGATATTGGTGTCTATTCACAGTAATTGCAACAAAATATTATTGCTTCATTATTAAATTCTGCCAATAGTTTGTGTGCAATTCCATGTGATTTCTGCACACTAGAGCACAGTCCTTCAAAGTTTAATCTTTTTTTATTTATAATGCTAAGGTGCTTCTCTCATGTGGTGGATAATCCATACTAACACAAAGGTGTATTTGTTGATACAGGACATTTTTGGTAGCAACTCTGTGGCCTGCCTTCATTGCCTACAAGAAGAATATACGATTACTATCAGAATGGATCTCATGTAAAGTAGGGCAATTCTGTGAGTCAAAGATGGTACTGAAAAACTATGTACACATGTAACTAGACAGTTGGGTTTCCTGTAAGACAATCCGTGACAATTTTTATGTATATAGGGCTCTCATCATCTTCAATAGATGTTACACATGAAGAGAAGCACAGAAGTCATGTAGAGTGCTGCAGGGCAAAGAGCATGTGGTGCAGAAAAAAGTCAGTGGCAAGGTTTGGGATGACTTATATCATGGACACAAGGTGAAAGGGGAAAGGGCAAAAGAAAGAAAAATGTTTAAAAAGCAGACATAACTGAACTTAGCCTCCTACTGGAATCTGAATTTGTTAGGAGTGCTGCACTGTAGCTGCCTTACTTCACAGCACTATGGGAAATAAGAACTGTAGTGCTGAGAGAGCACCCTGCTTCCCATCACGTCACTCGCAAGCTCAGTGCCAATGCAATGCTCCTACCATCCCTCTAGCACTTTTTCTCATTGCTTCATCTCATCAGTCCCTCCTCCACACCCGGCACAGACAGTGTTGCACAGCCCTGCTGACCATTGTCCGTCCTCCACACTCCGCTACCGCTGCCATCCCCCCAGAGCTGGAAACTGCATTTACATTAGTTGGCACTGGCAGAGGTACAGACAGACAGCAGTCAAGAATAATGGATATTGCCTGTCTGAGGGTGACATTTTATTTAACTGACAAGAAAATGCACAGAGGTGGCTGTGAGCTTTATCAGTGACTGGATTTTAGCTGCCAACCACGACTATTTTAAAATTTTCTCTTATCCCAGAACAACTTTGGCAACAGCTCAGACTTAACAACCATAGAAGCAGCATAGGAGTGGCACAGCTGTTCACAAATGTTAGCAGCTAGTGCAGCAAAAGCTTTGCTTTTGCCCTGTTGGTAGTGATACAAAGTATGTGATACATATGTACATGAATGTGTTCTTCATTATTTTTTACTTATTAGTTTATATATAACAGCTTCACCTTCTCTTTCATTTAAATGGAGACCTTTAGTATTATCTGAGTAACAAAAAGCACATATACACCTCTTTCGTAGCTCTGAGGACAGAGGTAACACTTATTCAGGCTGCTTTATGATCTTAATACAGCAATGTTCATAAGCTCTCTATTAAGGAATATTTTAAAACAAAAGTGAAGTATTGCTTTTGTACCAGATGTCCAGATATATAGGACATCCTGGGTTAGTAGGACCAAAAACTTTCCACAAAAATCCAGAACCACAAAAATTCATATTAATCTCTTATTATTTCATTTTATGCCTGGGGAGCACAAGAAAACCTTGCTTCCTGCACTAAGGCATGCCCTGCAATCTGTGTAAACTTCTGGAAAACTGGTAAGACCCACATCTGTGTAAGCAGAGGGCACAAATTAAGTCAGGCTTGACTAGGACTTGGAGGCATTTCATTTTGTGACCTGCTTCCCATCAGAGGGCAGCTGGTCATGTTGGGGTCCTCCACCAGCCACCATGGGAAGCCCCTGTGCTGCCCTGGCTGCACAATGTGGGTACAGGGGGAGTTAAACCTTTCCCTGGAAGGCAGGGAGAAAGTCACAGAGACTGTGCATCTTCTGGATGAGTCTGCTCTTTAACATAACAGAGATGTTGTGAACATTTTCAACATACAGTGCTCTTGGAATTTATTCTTCTTTACAGCAAGGATGACAGCGTTGTGTTAACTCGGCACTCAGCTCATCTTTTCAAAATCTCAGCTGGAAGAAAATACCACATATGTGCATGTACACAAAGCTCAGTTCATCCCAGGGTCAATGATGCTGACAGCAATGCAGCATATACAGATTGTCCAGATCACTTCAAGGTGAATTTAGTCTTTTCACCGACAGATTTTTAATAGGGCCTTAATTCTACATGATTCAGGTTTTTAGATATTTGTGAAACTGGTGATTTGGTCTTGGATTGTTTCCTACCTTTTAATCAGTTGTTTGCTTCTGTGAGAGACTTCCCTTTTACTCCAGGGTAACTGTTTAAGAGTCTCTGGAAGGATCCCATCAAAAGCCTTTGATATGATCCAAGGAGATCACATCAATCAGTTCTCCTTCATCTGATCATGGAAACCCTCACAGAGTGCCGGTGGGTTACAGAGCTCAATTCTTCTTTGCAAAGTCATGCTGACTCTGCCACAATAAATCACATTATTCACATATCCACTAATTCTACTCTTTATGACAGTTTCTTCCAATTTGTTTGTACTAATTTCAGACAACAGGTTTATGCATCTGTGACATCATGGATCTTCTCTGAAGTCCTCTGAAAAATAAGTGTCCTGTAAGTCACTTTTCTACCCTCCGGTACTGGAGTGTTTTTAAGCAAGTTATCAGAGACCACAGTCCATAATTCAGAATTCAGAATCCTAGCCTTCAGAACATGGAAACAGTCTATGCCATCACCAAGCTATAGAGAGTCTAAATTATTATTTTATCAAATGACAAAAAAACCCCACCAGCAAACCACCCAGCCAAAGGCCCCACTTCAGATCTTCCTGCAAGATCTTCAGATCTTCTGCAAGACACGCGTCATACTAGAGCCTCTACTGCAAAGCTCCAGCTTGTAACAGCACTGGGAGAGTAACCAGCAATGGAGGTCACATATTCTTCCTAGAGTTTGATGGGGTTTCCCTGCAAAGATTAACACTAACCTGCATTTTGTATACACTGCTTCTCACAGTAGGTACCAACAGCTTTTTGTCTGGTTTCTGAATGTCTTCATTACTCCAGATCACACTTTCTGTTTTACCAGAAATTATTTCCTTCTCTTTCTGTTCTGTCTCTATTTTCTTCATTTCTTTTCTAAGCCTTTAGCTGCATTTTGTGCATATCTGCTTAAAATTTCCTCTTCTGCTTACCACATACTGTCTCAATTCTTTACCTAGTCAATCTCATTCTCCTTTAAATGGTGGTCCCATACAAATTTTAAAACAAGAGGCCATCTTTTAAAATGTGTAATCAACAGCAAATGACAGAATGTGAAGTCTTCTTGTTAGTGCATACATAATTGGATGCATAAGTTGAGTCAATGGTAAACCATCTGTTTCAGTGCACTGTTATCTGATTTAAATATGTAGATGTTAGCAAAGACCACAGTAGGGGATTTCCAAAGGCAAACTTCAGCCCAGTGGTGCTAACCTCCTTATCTCCATTTTTGTCATCACTGGTGACAGGCAGGTTCCTCTACAGGGTCGCAGTGTGGCTGTCAGATGAGTTTCCCATTTTTAAGAAATATAGTGAAAGCTTGGGGCAAATTAAAAAATGGTTTTTGAAAGCCAAGAATAACTTGATAATATGCTTTAAGATTTCTTACATAGTCATGAAAAAGAGACTCTCCAGCCTTGGTGTATCAGAGAGTCTCCTACCCGAAGCTGTCTGATTCCAAAATTGCCACTAACTGTTGAATGGAAAGCTGATACTCTGTAACAAAATCAAACAGAAAAGCAGCAATCAAATACTAGGATTCATAAACTTCAAGTAGACCTAATTATGAAGAAATCACGAAAGAATTTTTCGTTAAAAACTGGTGTAAGTGAGCAACAGCCTTCTGTTTCCCATTTCATTGCTCACTGAAAACCTTTGAAATAGTAGACCTGTCCTAAACAGAGTACAGATGCAAAGGAAAAATGCTTAACTTTGTATTTACTTCTTAGCAAAACAATTCTGGAAAAAATAAGACTAACTCAATGAAGTCCCTCATATTAGGATGTTTAACATGACATACATAGAAAAAGTAATATGGTGAAATGGAAAATATGGATAATGATGGCATATTTAATTACAGTTTTCAAAGTAATCAACATATGCAGAAAAAAGTTCCCTTGATTTTCCTGCCTGTCTATCAAATATAAATAAAATATAGTCTAGACAATGGTTTTGCCAAGAAAGGTTGGATCAGATGATCCTTGAGGTCCCTCCCAACCTGGTATTCTATGATTCTATGATTCAAAATTACACTGCAACAGGATTCTTATAAAAATTCCTGGTCAGCGTTCATTCCAGATGTGTATCTCCTTTCTTTAAGAGCTATGAAGACAACTTTAAATACATGGGTAAACCTCCAGCAACCAGAGGGTTAAATAAAGCAAACGATGTACTCCTGAGACACCTGTGCAGGAGCCCAGGTACATGGGCACTGGGAATGGAATGTAGGTTTTTCAGTAAAACATACTTTTGCAAGATAAAAAAATTCAAAATACATTTTTCAAAACATTCAGGATCTGTTAGTTGATTTATTGGGAAGATTTATCAGGTTCCAATGCAGAGAAGAGGTAGGAGGAAACAAGAATGTGAGTGAGAGAAGGAAGAGAAGAAAGAAAAGCAAGGAGAAAGTAAGTTAACTCTACTCCAGAACAATTCACTGACCAAACATTTGTCCAAGATGATGGAGGGTAAAAAACCCCAAATCTTTGCTCTAATTGCTTCTGTCTCAGGTAGGTATGGTATTAATATGACTCTTAATCTCAGTCTTGAAATTGCTCTGCTCTGCCTAAATGACTCAATGTTCAGCAGGCAGGAGAGAGGCTGACTCTACAGCCCACTCATCAGATATTCTCCCACCCTGCACGTGGGTTACTCCCCGGTTAGACAGGCAGCCACAGACCGGGGCTCTGCCGCACTTTGTAGCTCACTTGGATATTGTGGGCTAGGGTCTCCAGCCCATCTCTTAGATGAGCATGCACATGCATGTCCTAGCCTTCTTCTGCACCTCCATGAGCCTCAATGTCAATCTGCTCTCCTGCCATCCATACCAGCACACACATATGCTCCGATCCACTGGACAAAGTACTCTGAACTAACAAATTCTGATTCAGGAAAGCATTATATTTTTTGAAAGCAACCACTAAGCAACAACAATTCCAGAAATCAACTAATCACCAGAAGGGTACATGCCTTTGGCTGAAGTGGTTCATCCATTCACAAGTGGGAAGTAAGAGCATTCAGTGTAGGAAGTGTACAAACCCAGTACTGGAGGAAGATGGGTGCATCCTTTCTTTTTTTTTCCCACCTTGGAAAGTAGGAAGGGCGTTAATTATTAGACAGTATGGTAGGTGCACGTAAGAGATTTTACTCTTGCTTTTAATTTTTGTCAAAAATTTCAAGTTGTTACAATGTGTCTTTTGAGATCTGGTGCTGCTGCCCCAAGAAGAGTGTAGATATCCTTTGGAGAAGGGAATAAAATGGGCTGAAAGAGATGGATATAACTGCAGTGTGAGCTAGCAAATTACAGAATCCATAGATTTACTGATCTTGAAATATTAATAATCTGGGCAGATCCATGCCCTAAAATCATATAATCTTCATGTCATAAACTATAGCAATAGTAGAAAACAATTATTCACATAATTTCTCTTTATTTCAATGTTCATTTCCAACTTAGTATCTATTTACTGGTGAGACTACTAAAGAATGCAGAGGGAAGAAGCATGGGGAAGGTTACTTTAGTATGCTACATCCCCTTGATGATCACTGGCTAGTTAAAATTATCTTTGAAGCCTATCCTTTAGCCTGTTTTTAATTCATGCCATGAATGGCTATTGATTCTTTAAGAATTTACTCTTTTAACCACCTCACTTACAATGTTTCAAACAAGCTATTGACTCACGCAAGCCAAAAATCTTGTACATCTAATGTAATAATGCTACCATTAATTACCGAAATACCAGCCAAATTATAATGCTTCTTAGTTCAACACTTGCAAATGAGAAAAAGAGTTTTAGTTAACAATTACTGGTCCTGCAGACAGAGTTTTTTTTCTTTTGGCTCATACTTTGAGTCAGAAGCTAGAAGTGTTACACATGACAGGCCAAAGCAGAAATGAAACTGTTGATTTGAATGACTTCTGGGTAGTTATTGAAAAAATGTGATGGATGTAGACTTAGCTAAAAAGTTACTTGTTATTTTTGAAAGTAAGAGATGTCTTGCATTATGCTTTGGTTTTCATTTACCTGTCATAAAAAACTACAGCCTTACAAAGCAAATCTAGCATGGACATACCTAGATTAATTAATACAACTACAAGAAATTTATCTTCAGATAAAATATGTTTTTATTCATGTTTAATTAGTAAAAACTTCAAGAACTCTAAGAAACTTAATTATCTTACATGTTTTGCTTAAGTTATTAGTTTTGTTTTGCATTCTGTCCCTGATAATTGAAAATAGAGTCAATTCCTTTTATTTGTAATCATTTTGTAATCAATTGAATTTTAAGCACTGTTAACGCTACGCTATTTACTTCAAAAATGGAAATACTCTTATAGTCTCTATATGTAAGATCTGTATTTTAGGCCAAACTTATCTTTAATGTTTTTTTTACTCTGTCTCCTCAATTTCTTTTAATTAGCTTCCCATTAGAAGGAATCTGAATGATAGCACAGAGAAACCATTTGCATATTCCTTGTAAGTTAAATTATTATTCTAATGAGACAGAGTGAAAGATTATATACTTACATCTCAACTCCCATTAAGTTTCTCTTTAGAGAGTTTTTCATTTGCATTCAACTGCTTGGCAAAGATCAATTGTTAAATTACAATGGATTTTCACCTACTGACTGTAGAGGATCTTAAGTCTTGAAGTACGTGCACATGTTTAGCAGCATTTCAATAAGCAGAGAAGAAACATTACATGTAGGGAACTGTTTCATTATTTTTGTCTGAGCATATCTCAAATTAATCTTTTCTTCCTAGGTCTTCCCTTCAGGCTACCCTTCAGTACCCAGAGAACATAGCTGTGGTTAGGGGGGAAGGAAGATGTCCTAAGGCCATTTATATCCTTGGCCGCTC
Source organism: Coracias cyanogaster (assembly GCA_033124195.1). Lineage (NCBI taxonomy): Eukaryota > Metazoa > Chordata > Aves > Coraciiformes > Coraciidae > Coracias > Coracias cyanogaster. The sequence goes on from JAVSBS010002241.1 coordinate 12,452, forward strand.
CTTTTCCCCAGCTACCTCTCCTCCCACTGTCTATGGGACAAATCCTGCATGCACAAGTCACGTGGCCAGCTCCTCAGTTCTTTTACTAGTTGGGACCTACTCATCTCATTAAGTCCAATCCACAAAACCACACAAGGTTTTGGACAGTTCACATGCAGACCTTTGCTCTCTCTTTCTAAATCTTAACTAAAACGACAGTGCTGTAAGTTTAGTGGTTTTACAGGTCTTCCACGGTGAAACACAAAATCGACTCCCACATGCCAGATGGTAAATACCTAGTTTCCATGTCTGAGCCTACTGGAATTTAAGCAATCCCATCAACCTGTTGGAAAAGACTGTTCCTTCCAGTGGCTGACCAAAGCCTCCCAGATGTGCCAGTTCAGTGGCAGTAGAAGAGAAGCCACTTTCCAAAGCATCCTACACTACAGCTAGCAGAAGGAAACTGCCTTTCAGCTGTTCTGACTGGCACTGCTCCTCAGTACTTACGCCTGAAAGTCAGCAAGCAATAGGGAAGAGGGGCTCACCTAACCACTCCATGTCTCCACTTTTTGATAGCACAGCAATTTTTGAATCTCTAGCAGCCACACAGGAGCAGCTCTCGGATCACAGCCATGATTGTGACAGGGCTGGCATCACAGAAAGAAGAGAAGGGTTTAAGAAGTGACAGACAGTATTCTTATTAGTAATTCTCTATTTTAAAGAAAAAGTGTTTATCTTCCCTGTGCAACTGAAGTGCAAAGGAGGGGCTGAAACAACGCAGCACTGTTGCAAAAGGAAAAAACTGACAGGTCTGTCTGAATACCTATGACCCAGGTAACACTAACAACTTAGCGATAGATTCAAAACATACAGCAGATCAGGCCACTATCCAGGAGTTTGGTAAGACAGTAACTTACCTCAAACATTCTTTCCCATGGTGTCAGTACCTCTCCTGTTACTACTTACGCTGGATACTACAATCCTACTGAGATGTGTTCCACCAGTTCTAAACAGCATCCCTTGATTTATTGCTGTAATAATCAGTTCTTGGCTTGGCAGCACTTCAGTGGGAATTGCAGCTGCCCTGGTTTCTCAGAATCAAGTTTAACCTGCTGCAAACCAGGCATGGGCTATCAGTGACTGCTTCTGAAAGAGCAGGTATTTTGCCTTACTGCATTCATTTACCAATCTCAAAAAAAGAATTCATGTTTACTTAGCATAGACCTTGTCATGATTAATCCATTGATATTGCTAAAGCACTGGAAAGAAGTCTGCTTACATTGCCTTTGTACATTCTTTGTTTTTCTACATTCACCGCAAAGACTGTGCTGTGGTCTCTGTTATCAATACTTTTTATATGGAAAGATCTTTTTCATTGCAAATAAACTCACTATAAACATATAGAACTTCATAGTAAATGCAGAACACTCAGTAGGACAATAACTTCTACTCTAAGCTTTTAGCCCAAGAACAGGCATCCAAGAGACACATTTTCTTCAGATTATTCTCTTCATGTCATTCACCAGCGATCAACTTCCCTGAGACAAGAGCAATACCATCACATTGTTGTGCCATAATAACAGGCCTCTGTGTCATACCAAGGTGGCATTGCTGTGGCGTTACTGCCATCTCACAAGGCCATTGGAGATGGACCAGCAATAAAACCAAACCCATCAGACTTCTTGCTCATTTTATCCTTTTGCTTATTTTGATGGTGTGCAGACCTGCAAGATACCAATATTTAATTTGATATTTGACTACTTCGTGCCAACACTGCACATCATTTTTAGGTACTTTATGAATTATTTCTACTGTATATTAAAACTTTACATAGACTCTGTTGGCAAAGTGGAAATACAGAAATCTTGAAAAATTAGAACTCACCAAACAGAGAATGAGCATCACAAGTGTTCATCACAAAATTCTTAATTTTATTCCCATTTTGTTTCTGATGTTTTCTGCAACTGCTTTAATTTTACAAAATTTTAAGCAACTGTAGAAAGTCCTGCGAAGCAGTCAGTCCAACAAATCTATATTGTCAGAGCAAAAAGAGAATACCCCAAAGCAACAAATGAAAATGGAAAGGAAATCCACATTTCCATGTATATTCCAGCTTTTAAAAAGTAAGATATTTTTCACTTAAATTTTGATTTTCAAATGATGAAATGAAATTAGAAAGAAACCGAGAAATTAGAGAAAATGCACAAGAATAATCTTGTGACTCATATTATAGTGATACATTTTAAGTTCAATGGCTTGTAACAAAAAATATATTTTCCTCACTAGAACCACATAAAAGATACCTCTCCAATTGGTTTTCACCTCAAGAGGAAATTTGTGTAAGAAATATTTAAATGTTTACTGCATATATATATCTCCTTATATCTACACAGATTTACTCATTTGTACAGCATCCATGGAGTGTGAATATTTGATTTTATATTTTTAATTAGATTTTTCTTCTTTCCTTTTTTTTTTTTTTAAGGAAAACATTATTCCAAACCCAACAGCCAAGTGACCAACCTCACCTCAATGTTTTCCAGTGCAAATCCTATGGCTTCTCCAAACAGTTTCAAACTGCACAAAATCTAAAGAAATGCACGTTTACCTCTTCTTATCTTTAAATCACCATTCAGATGTTTTTAGTATAGAACCTACTTTGATTCTATCCAGATCAGTCAGTACTTGGTAAAAACAGCTATTTTGACTAGAGGGATACAAAGTGGAAAAACCCAAACTCATTCTTTTTCAGCCACACACAGACAAAGCATCTGTTACTTATTTTACAAGTTGCTAATGACAGAGAACAGTTTTCCGCTCCTAATGAAAGTATATAAAATGCAACCACATTAGGAAACCCTCAGATAGAAAGTACTGGAGTCTTGTTTGTGAACATATGCTGCTGCATTTCCAGTGAATATAAAAACATGGCTTTTATCATCTTACTTTTTCTATCCACTGTTCCTATCATATTATTTATGAGCACACTTTTATTTTCCTGTAGATTTCTAATATCCTGATATTTTTTCTTCTCCTTACACTTCATAAAGTTACTTTGAAAGCTAATTCAGGCAAATCAATTTTCTCCCTGTTCAAAGTAAACACAGCCACCACTGTTCCTTATTTTTAAAGAACGATGCCTCTAAGGCACTACCTTTACAACATATAAATTGTTAATCCTCTTCCTGAGAACATTTAAGTTTACCGCTAGTACAGAAGATAAATCTCTGGGTTAGTTCATAGAAGCATAAGCAGACACCAGTCCTTGGCTGTGCAGGCTGAAAAAACCACCTTATAAAACCTAAATATCTTGACATGGAACAGTTTCATTCCGCATTTGCCCAGGAATATAAAGAAAAGACAGTCAGCTGCTGTGGAAAAAGGAAAAGTGCTAAAATTCTGGAGTTTTGCTCTGTTTAATTGCATTCTCTGCATTTCAAAAAGCTTATTTAGATGTGGAATCTTAAATAAGCTAACATAAACACATTGGTGATATTATCTTTATAGGATTTGTTCATGAAAACCATCCTGGACTAGTCCTACTGTTTTGGTTCAACTTTTGTAACATGTTGATCAAAATGTGATGCTGGAGTTATGCAGTCATCTAGTATCACACTTGCTGACATATGGATGTGTTCTGAGGCAATGACTAGTGCCAAAGCTCTTTTCAGTAAACACTCACCTTTGCCAATAGTTTGCAAAAATTAACAATTTTACCCTTTAGAAAGAAGAATTAACAATATATAAGACAGTTGATATTTGCTGTATCCGCTAATTGATGCGACTGCATTTATTCAAAAGAAAGCAATTTTGAAGGTAGGAACCATAATTAACATACTGTTTCCTTTTTTCCTTCTGGACTGTGGCTCTTGTTATAAAGTTTATATTTGTTGTTAGTAAATAGAAATGCTACCAAATGATTAAGTTAGTCATTAAAGTTGGATCCAAGCAGAATTCAGCAGAATCTGTATTCTTTCTTTAAAAGCTACTCTTTAGAGATATGGAAATTCAGTGAATTTATCTTCATTACAGAGGCCAAGAGTGGATTTCTCAGAAAACTAATCACTTCAGAGCCAACATTTGGCAGCTGAAGAACTGTGAAAAATTCAAGATCCTGACAGAAGGCCAATGGAATAGGCTGCTGTAGACAGAAATGTAATTTCCAGCGTTTACTAAAAATCTCAAGGTAAGGTAGTTTATGCAGTAGTTAACCATTCATAATAGTCAATATTCGTGACACTAACCAAGAAGATATTGGCAGTGACAATAAACATATAGAAAAAAAAAATTTGAAACCATTACTGAAATTTTATCATAATCTATAGCAAGAGTGCCACTTGTTTGGCATATTTCAGAGGTAACTTGCAGTAAGAATTCAGACCTCCTCTTAGAGCATGATACATGAAATGGAAAAAAGAGTAAACTGCCCAATACTACAGATGGTAAAAACAGAAGGCATTTTTAAAGGCAACAAAATAACAAAGAAGAACCAAAGCATGAAGAAACATTAGAGATTCTAGGAAACAGAAAAAAAAAGAGACACACAGTCTTGAACAAAGTGAGAAATAACTGAAGACATCACATGCTGCTCTACCACAGCAATGACCAAAAGTTGGTTTGGTGTAACAGTCAACAACAAACTGAAATCTTTTCGGTTTTGGCTACATATTCAAAACTCTGAGCAGGGAGATTATCATGATGCTTCTAGATATTAGTGACGCATTTACCAGAGAGAATTAAGGGACTAAATTTGCCATTTTCCACTTCTCCTAAAAGCCTGTCTCATGAGGTGTTCACATCCCTAGTTATACAATGAGCCATGGTCAGATAGTAATGGAATGACACATCAAACCAGGCCTCTGCCTATGGGAGGCCATCCTGGTGAATCCCCCTAGCGGGTGCAAAAATGCTCCCTGCAAATAGACACATAAATGACTGGTGCAAAAGCTGGACTTCAATGTTCCTGATGTCTCCCACTCTCCTATCCCCCAGCCAGAAGGACCCACAGCTGGATCCTAACTTCCTCCTCCATTTCTTACCCCTGATCAACTCTACAACTTCAGGTACAGCCTCATTGTGTGGGGTTCATGTTTACATGTCTGCAAGAGGTGGACTCAGCCTTGGCAGAAACATCCCATGAACCATAAAAACATTTAAACTTTTAATTATATGGATAACCAGGAAATGATATCTGCCCACTGTTCTGGTTGATTTAGTTCACTTCTGTAGATGAAGCTTTATATGGGTATTCATGACCATCTAAGGGTCTGCTATTGTTTTCCACCAGCCAGGAAAATTGGCTTTAAGAGAACATTCACAGCTAAATCAGTTGAAAATACAGTGCAGATGAGACAATGACCTTTGAAATCAACAGAAAACAAAATCCAGATTTCTGAAGCTTGCAAAAAAAAAAAAAAAAAAAAGACAAGGAGAGCAAAAATTAAAAGTACACCCAAAAAGAAAGTTTGTGAGTATGAAGAAGTAATGTTTTGTAGTCATGCTTTAAGTATCAAGTCTCAGACTGAACAGTATGCAGAAATATATTTGTAGCAGGGGAATCCCATAGCCACTGCTCTTCAACTTCCTGACTATAAAATGAGAGCAAACAGTCCTATCTACATGTTTCTCACTGATAATTTGAACACTAGACTTGTAGAGGATGGAAGATGTGTAGCATAAACTTACCCATTTCTTGTAGTAAAGAAAGTTTGTCAAATACATATTGTGTCTATGCTATCTGAGAAAGAATAAATAACATGTTCAAAATCCCATGTCGGATGCTGGGCAGCCCCTCTCTAGAGGCATGCATGCTTCTAATCCCACAGGCAACTCTTGCATATATGTATATAAAAGGTTTCATAATCTGATCATTTGAGATTCAGTTCTCTGCTGAAATCTTGTGAAATAATGTTCTCTGAGTCTACACAAGTTTTTGCATTTGGCTAACAACTGCAAAACAACTTTCACTCTGGAATAGTGAAAGGAGATCCATCCAGTGCTTTTTGTAGTTGCATCCTCAGTGTCTGTTCTTCAAGAAACACAGTAATAATGAACCCATTTCTAAAGAAACATGGCTAATTGCCACACACCTCAATATGTCAGCCAATAATTTCTGTGAACATGTACCACAAAAACAGTAGGTAGAGTTGAGACAGTATGCAGGAGTTTTCCTCCTAAGTAACTTAAACTGAATTTTCAAACTGGCATTTTTTGAGACAAAAAGGAATAACTATTCCAATAACTTTAGATTTCCTTCTTTTTCTATTTCTTCCTCTCATGCCTTGTCACTATGAATAATGAAGGGTAAACACCCGGCTGGTTACACATTCAGTATCAATCTGGCTTTCTCCTGGGAATGGAACACACTACATTGTGTCTAATATAATGGTGCAAAGTAAGGGAGAAAGAACAAGAAACTCCAACATAAGGATGATTTTCTTTCACTCAGTCAATGACATTTTTAGCATTTTTTCTGTTATGTAAAGACAAACAGCTTCAACTTCAGTCGAAAATGTACGGAACGGATTTCCTTACATTTTAAGTACATCTTGTCCAAATGCAACAAAATGTAAGAAAATTTTATTAACTGCTACTAACAGATGCTCACTCAGTCAATCTCTGTCTACAATAACATTACCTCTAGCAGCCAAATATTACAGAGCAAGCAAACAATAAACTGTCATGCCAGATTCTTACGGAAATAAATGTATGAAACGGAGGTCTGCAGTGTAATCCATTTAACCAGTGTAGAATATGCTGTAATGGTTTGCTCTCAAGCTTCAGATAGACCCCAGACAAACATTTACTGCCTGTGTTAAAGATGAGAGGGGCATTCTAAGGCTTTTACTGCAGGATGCACTATTTCTCCCAGCCATTCAAAGCTCATTAGCTGTCAGGGCAGAGGCAAACAGCAACTCTGACATGAGCCACTAAAAATACCTCTTATTGGCATCTGTTCTGTGGTATTTTGTGTTCGTTGGAACCTTCAGTGGGTGTGTGAAATTTTCCAGCTGCTTATAATATATAGGACTGAGTCTTAAAAGACTCAGTTACAGACCTTCTGTTATAGAGAAGGGAAGGGTTAGAGGAGGTACAAATAAAAAGGGTATCACTACATGCTGGAACACTGTATGCTGCTTTATGCTGTGCAGAAGTTTGCTTCCAAATAACCACATTTTTGCAAATTATGGTGAAAGTCTATCCAAAACCTGACTGATTCTACTATTTCCAAAAGTTCGCCAGACGTGGTCTGTGTTTTCACCCTGCAAGTGTCTGCTTGATTTCCTCTCAGTACACAGCAGATTGTGACGACTTACTTTTACTTGTAAAAAAAGTTAAGCATTTTTTTCAGAATGCTATATGTGATGGCTTCACCTATATTTTTTACTCCAAATAAAGCGAATAAAAAGCTGAGAAAGAGGAATTGGTCTTTTAGGTTTATTTTATAAGTTCAATCAACGGTCTGGAGAAATCAAATCCAGCAAGGCAAAAAGACAGAAGCCACCAAGCAGGACACTGAGCCAAGACCACCTCCTGCATGGGAGCCCAGCATGCAGTGACAGGGAGAAAGGCTGCCCTGTGCTGCTGCTCACTTTTGCCACCAACCCTCTTCAGTGTATTAACTGTTCCAATAGCAGGCAAAACAAACTGCAAGGCTTATGCAATGGCAAGATGCTTATATTGCATTCTTTAGCTAATTTCCAAACATGAAAATGTTTTCTGCCTTACTGCTTTCTCTTGTGGTATATGTTTAAAATAAGACATGTAAATAGAAGATAAGTTGTACAATGTTTCTTTATGATTTCTCATACAAAAAAAAGCTAGGAATCAAGAAGCTAACTTGCAATAACAATTTAATGAAATGCTGTGGGTCTTGACAGCTATCTGAGCTGATATTTGCAGTAGATATAGCAACCGTCTACAGCAGGTGGTTGGCCAAAAACAATAAAAGGCACAAGGAACAGAGAACCACTTGCACTCAATTAAGGAAGTGTCATATTATCTGGCATTAGTTATACTAAACAATAATAAAGTTGAAGAAGTCTAAATGATCTCATATGGTAGAAAGAGAAAGAGCTCCGCCACAACCAGTATTCAGTGAAAGAAGCCTCAGCAACTTAAGGAAAATCCACCCACATTATAACCTCTTTCCAACTATTTAATGTGCATTTTGAAATGACTATACAATACAGCTGAGATAAGCAGAAAGCTTCCTGCTAAAAAATTATTGCTAAAGATATTAGTTCACTGTGTCTCTGCAGGGGAAATTGAATAAGACTTTAATTCCATCAGCAGATCTAGTGAGAAGAGAAGAGCATTAATCATATCACTTTACAGAATACTTTGGCACTACTAAGCAATCATTTTCTTCCTAAGTTGTAAGACAAGACATCATTTCTTACGAGAAGAATAATGACGAATTACCACTTAGACAACGGAAGAGGGCAAGTTCATTCACTGTGATGTTGATCCTAGCTTGGTGGCACTGAATATACTTTCATGATTCATTTCCAGCTACAGGAGTTAGTAAATTCACATCATCAGAGATATGAGATGGTAAAAAAGCATAAAGTATAGCTATTTATACAAGTATCAGGTGTCTCTTTCAGATTTTTTTGTCTTGCTCATAAGGTTTTTTCATTTCAAGGAGATAATGAGTAAATAAACTGTAATATGCCAAAGACAGGGATGATGAACTTACTTATTTCTCATAGATCCACACCTACAATTCCAGCATATGGCTAAGCACACTTAAATTAGTTCTTCCCCATAAAATGTTGTTTACTGAAAAGTATTAGTAATAGTCTTTAAGAGTAATGAAGATAAAGCTTACTGAGAAAGCAAAAGGATGCATTGAACCAAAAATATCACCTGTTTATGTGATCTGTAAAAGCACATTAGTGACTCTCAGGAGTATGAATAGTTAAAATTTATTAAGAGTTAATAGCTCTGGCAACTATAGGATCTTTCAGTTGTAATTGCACAACACTCAGAACTCAACCAGACTCACGCCGTCATGGACCCTTCTGCAAAGGGAGTTACATCAGAAAAAACAGTATCTAGTTTTTCTCTTTTGAAATGTGCAGTACTAGATGGCAACAAAGGAAATTTGATTCCAGCACAGTGGAATCAAAAGAAGCAGACACAGCAAGCAAATGGAGTGGGAGAAAAGAATCTGGTGTTTATCCCCAGCCTACCTCTGGCCCCTAGAGCTATGAAGAACATTGCCTGTGAACTCTGAAGAGTGCAGTGTGGCATTTGTGCCTGCCTCCCCAGGGTCAACTGTCCCCTTGGTGACAATGCTGCAAAGTTAAAACTGTACTGCAGGTTGCCAGTTCTGCAACCTGAACCTCTTCTCTCTGCAGTTGCCAGGAGGCAACCCCACAGCTCAGAGGAGAGGGCCCTGGCTGTGCTACGGGGCAGTGGCACCTCGGATATCCGCTGCTCAACAGCTGTGCAACACTCGATCCTGGCACTGCCCAGTCCCACAGCCAAAAGGAGAGCTTATGGCCTGGGATAAAGATGCTGAACATGCCTGGGCAGTCACTCTCTTGGGAGTTTCAGACACCAGCCTGGCTATCTGCATGAAGTCATCCTCATAGACAAGGAACATGGATGGGAAGTAGGTCTGACTGTGGAAATGAGTTAGACCGGAGCTTTAGCTACAGTGTCAGTGGGACCCACGAGTACCAGGATGGCAATGTGTCACCTCAGTGCCAGCCTGCACCTAGCAATGTTATTTACAAATGCAGTACCCAATCTAGCATAACATTTAGAGGGTATATGCTTTAAATAATAACAAATACCTTTTTTTTTACATTTCTTTTACTTTTTACAAAATAAAAACAATCCTAAAAAAATAATCCATGAGGTTTCTAAATTAACAGGTAGAAGACAAAGAACAGAGAAAGCAGTGGTGGAGCTGAGGCTGAACTAGGAATTTGGAAGACAGTGTGCTGAGGAGACAGAGAGTTAATGAAGCACAGAGGAAGGATAACGATAATAGGACAAGAGCGGTGAGAGAGAAGGAGAAAGCTAAAGAAGACGACAGGTGAGAATTTAGTCATCAGTGAAACAGGTGCAGGGAAGATGACAGTCCATGGACTAGGGAACTGAAAGAAAATTCATACTTTACATAATACTGCATTGACATGATGAGAAAATTACCTGTGGAAATACCAGCTTTTAATTCACACACTCTCTCATGGCCCTATCACAATCCGCCATCAGATTATTTTACGAATTACAAGGTACCAAACTTCGATGACTTCAAATACTCTCACAGAGTTTGCAGAGTAAACCCTAATATTGGTGCTATCTGAAAAACTAATCTAGCTTTCAGAACTTATCATAGATGTGTAACATAGATTTTTTTTCATCATTGTTCAAGGACAAATCAACAACAACTTCTGGTAATCAAACAGTCAATTAATAAAACAACCCTGAAACTTGTACCAACTTCCTCTTCAGTTTATAATAATAAAGACCCATATATTTTAATAGCAGTATACCAGTGCAACTGAATGTCAATATTTACTTATTCAGCGAGGGATGGTGTGAACAGGAGATCTCTGCAAACCAATGCACCCTATACATTACTTTATCCTAAGTATCTCAGTATATAGTAAGGGCTAAAGAAGATACAAAGATACACAGGACATGCTAAGATACATTTAATAAAATAAGGGTAAATGTAAACTCAAATCAAAATCATCCACTTGATACTATAATATCAATGTAAAATGATAGCCTAATACGTGTCCAGTCAATAGGTTTCCACCTCTAAATATACCCTGAGAAACTATTGTGTAGCATATACAAAACTGTAAGGCATAGCATCATTGCAACTACTTTAATATTCACTTTAAGAGAATCCAATCCTTGAAGTCAAGACAAAAGTAGCATGATTAAAACTAAAAAGATGTAAAACCAGAAATAAGACTAACCTTTGGTAATACATGTGAACAGCACAGACGGAATTTGTTACTCTTTACATATCATAATTTTTTCAATGATTCCTACATCTTTCTATCAGTTTTGTAATTCAAATTATGTTCCCAGATCTTTTAACTCCATGCTCAGATCATGCCAAATGAAATTTTGAGCTCCACACATTGTGATTGTAAATGCAAAAGAGATAAAAACAAACAGAGGGAACATTTAATTCTTCATCCCCCACTTTAAAGAGCACACAGCTGGGTGGATACTAATACAAAATGTAAAACAGGAGAATGCTCTGTATTGCAATGCTGTTCTGTGTCCTTCAGATGTCATACCCATGAAGGATAGCTTATATTTGGTGCAGTGTGATCCTTTCACACAAAGCACGCATACCACAGCATATTTTGTTATATATATAAAAAAAAAATAATTAAAAAATTATAAGTGAAAATAATCTGCTCTTGACTTATTGTGAGAGGAAATACATTCTGCTATCCAGGTCTGGGCATCTCAGATTGCCAGGAACATACAGCTCCTCTGCTTTTTAACAAACATGGCACTTATGAATTGCTCTTTAAGTGAGCAAAGTCAGTGGGAATTTGATAGTATTTTGCCAGAAGAATGTATTGCCAGAGGGCTAGAACTGCTATGGGCAGCACTGTGTCACTTCAATGAACTCCAGCTTACCAGGGCATGTGTGAATGATTTCTTTATGCAAGGCTCTCACAGCCAACACGCATCTGAAGGAAACACTGTTTTGAGAAATTTTAGTTTTAGTCTCCTCCTCAATCCCTTGGTCTATAAAAATAAAAAGTTAGCTTAAAAATGTACTAGAGAAATAAAACTGCATCCAAATAAAATTTATTCACTCCCAGGCAACTGTGTTTCCATTTCTAGGTTACTGGCAGAAGATGAATTTGTGACTTAAGGGCAGAATTTTACAAGTGGGAATATAGCAAAAAGAGGTACATTTATACAGTATGGATTTCTCTGCTTTGAGATCTTTCGGACTGCTTGTGTCACATAGCTGAAACTTATTAATGTTTACTTCACAGGTATTATTATAGTTCTAAAATTCTGTTGTTTCTAAAACTGTGCATCTAAAAAATTGACTGTATAGCCCAGATACTTTTCTCAAACACATGTATTCATTTTATCTGCTATAAGTGTTAGTTTAGAGTATTTGAAAGGCATGTGAAACTATCATTTAAGATTCTTGGTAGAGGTCCAAAAGCTTCAAATCTCAATTATATCAGCATCAATTATATGTCTTTTTACTTTTTTAAAAAAAAATTACCCTCTGATAAATTTTAGTTTCTTAAACAAAGCTAATAAAGCCTAAAAAGGTACAATAAATATGTATGCATATGTGTGTCAATGTAATAATAAATAATCATTAAGCACCACTTATGAAAGCACAAGAGACAAACAATAGCAGTTTAACGTGTCTCTCAAGATGGAATGAAAAAGCCTTTCATCTCCAGGTGTATGGCATTCAGAATAATCTCCTTAAATAAGCTTTTAGCAAGTGTTTTTAGCAAAGTGCTGTTTACTCTGAAGCCTATCTCAACACAGAGCATAAAAACCAAGGAAGATAATTTTTCTCCTTTACATTGGATTTTTGAAGAAGTGAAGAAGGCACTGCTGTTTCCTTAAAGATGAGATACATTTTAGCTGAATTTACATTAAAATCTCTCAACTAATGGTGATATAATGTTCCTGATGTTCTAATAGAGTAACAGCAAAGTATTCAGATAATATTTTTTAAATGGGAACATAATTAAGTCTTTTCCATTAAATTAGTCTAAGCAGTTCTGTTCAATGCTATATGCAGTACAACATTAAAGTATGTTGAAAACATTTTTGTATTGCTATTATTGATTGATGCAGAACTGTTATTCAGTACAGTGGCATCTGGGGACCAAATCACAGGAAAATAAAGGCCAAATCTGCATGGTCAAATGTACATTTTGGTTCAATCATGCTTTAATGGGTGCAAATCCACTATCAGTTATGAGGATCTAGGACCTCGTAAGGACTGCATGTTTGGGTCTAACAGGATAACCAACCACAGGCACAATTAGAGGTGTAGAGAGAACTTGGCAGAAAAGCCAATGGGGTTTCCCACATGTAGGGAAAGAAGCAGTCAGTTAGTAAAACATTTTAATTAATATTTTGGAGTTTCCTTTCTTTTTTATGATTTTGAGAAATCGTTTGCCAGAGGGGTGATGATATGCCACTGATACACATTCACACACTTCCACCTCAAGAATTACAATTATAAAACTACAATGTAATAATAAAAGCAGTGAATTCTTATTACAATCTAGATTTTAGACCTCTTAATTGTCTTCTTGACATCATGACAGGCTTTCTAACTCTTTATTTTCTGAGTAGTTTCAAAAGAAAAAGGAGAATCAAAAAAGAGGTAAAAATCCAGAAACAAACAAACCAGCTAACTTAGCACAAATGCTGACTCAAGGGAACTCTCCAAGTTCTCCAGACTATCAAGTTACAAGACATTTCTTATTATGATGAAAGGGACAATGGTCTTCTTCTACAACCATGAACAAAAAAATAAACCCTGAAGACCACAGGAAATATAGGCAACAGTATTCCTACCTTTCACTGTTCTGATTGCATCAAACATGCAAAGCAGAAACCTTCAGTAAGGCACAGCAGATGGCAGGGCTTCTGGAACTGAGGAGGCAAGGTGGGGAATCTGGAGCCCCTTGCTCTAGCCTTGACTTGTATGGTGCTGTAACAGGTTCAAAGGTAGACCTTCTGACATATAAATAATGAGCCCTATTTCCTGGGGCTGCTGTGAGGATGAATGGTCAGGCAATACTTTAAAAATTCTGCACAAGCATTACATATTGACAGATGAGGAGAATCTTTTGGAAGATCAAAAGGAGTTACACCCTCAGGACTCCCAGTGAAGTCAATGAAAAGATGATTGGTTTATGTTTGGCAAGAGCCACCTAGAACAAAAACAATCACTTGAGTAAAGACAGGAAGATGTGTCTCTCCAAAGGCACTGTGTTTAGGGTACAGTACATCTAGGGGAGCAGTATCTGAATGCATGTGCAAAGTCTCACAGAGATTGCAACTAGGGACTGAAGAGATAGCTCTTTTGTAAAAACAAAATGTGCCCCTTTTGAAGGGAAAAATTCTGTCATAAGTCAAGAGATGAAGCACCCTGGAATGCAGTAGGACACGTTTCTTTGACCAAACATGTTTCAAAGACCCACAATGACTCCATTATACACAGAAAGCACTTGTTAAATATATAACACACCCCTGTTTCCCCAACACATCTGTCTAAAGCCACAGTGACTCAAGTGGACAGAAGCTACCTTGAAGATCAGCAACTCAGTATATGAACTTGCCATGCTGTGTGAAAGAGGATTAATTGGCTTCTTGAGCAGGTTTTGTAGCTCATGCAGGTATCTACACTGACCAGCATCCATATCAGTTAGTTAAACCTACCTTGGCTTTTTGCTTATCACACCGGTGTCAATTCTGTAGACATCTGTTTGTTACTCATATTTATAGTTAAACTATAACTCCCTGAAAAAAATGCTGGCACATATTGTCCATTCCAGTATCAAAAGAGCAGAAAAAACACCGCTGTATTAGTGATAACCAGATAGACAATTATTTATAGCAACTTTATAAACATAAGTGTTATATAATAATATATAATAATGCTTGTGAAAATTGATAAAGATTCCTGAAAAATACAAAGAACTCTTGTTAGCATAATTCATCAAACTATGAATATGTATGAACTCCTACTCCACTTAAGTGTACCAAATAGAAAATTTTAAGGACTCAGATTTTAAAAAAATGTATTTGCTATATATTAAATCACCTTGAATAAAAACACTAATTAAAAATTTAAGACACAATAATATATACTGCAAAAACAAAGAAAGCACTGTTCTTTTTTTTTTTAATCTTATGTAACAAAGAGTTTCACTATTCTGCTGTTGTAAATGTTATTCTGTCATTAATACCAAGTCAGCGTATGCAGTTTAAATTACTTTTGATTAGATATGCATTGTATGAGTCAGTGCAGATCTTAAAAATCTATTATAAAATACTGCAGTCAAAAGAACAATAGTTAATACAAAGCAGTTGACTCCTGCTGATTGAGTTTGATTAGCAGGGATGGCAGCCACACATGCACAGGAAGAAAACAAAACCCTGAAAAAGAACTAAGGGCTCTGTATATCAAGGTGCTGGCGTAGGAGTCCTGGTGATGATTTTCCCCCAACACATTTCCAAAAAAGAACAAAACAAAGGCAAATAAATCCATAACAACCTTTATTATTTTCCTCTATGCTTTTCAAGAAATGTTGCTTCAGTTTTCCTGCCTTGCTTGGCTGCAGTAGAATGACTGGCATAATCAGTGTTTTTCAGAGATACTTAATGAGCTTAACTCTACTTGCTTGCTCCTTTATCTAAGATACTCAATATATTTAGAATGGTCTTCTCTGCTAAAAGAGTAAATTGTGCAATTGAAAACTTATAGGTGTCAGTGAGGAACAGCCATGAGATCACCACAAAGTTCACTGCCAGCAATAGGTAGTGCTTTGGTTTCCCGGGGATTGCCCTCCGCACCAAGACTCAAATACATCTAAAGACCATTTAAACACATCTAAAGACCCAGGTGGGACAGTAAGAACCAAATCCTCTGCTTTGAACTGCCAGCTGCTGGAACTAACAGTATTTAGAAGGGTTATTAGTCTCTACTTCAAATGCTTTTTATCTGAAAATTCTTTCTCCCCAATAAACATATAGTGCCAGTACAGCCTGCTATGTTCGTTCTTTTCTTTCCTTCTTTCTCACAGAATCACAGAATCATTATGGTTGGAAAGGACCTCCAGGGTCATCAAGTCCAACCTTTCTCCTAGCATCTC
>JAVSBS010002241.1:28396-38462 GCA_033124195.1 Coracias cyanogaster
CCCATGTTGGCTGGGCCTGATCCCCCCGTTGTCCTGCACTTGCCGTGTGATCACCCCCAAGATGAACTGTTCCATAAACTTTCCCAGGACTGAGGTCAGGCTGATAGGCCTGTAGTTCCCCGGATCATCCTTCCTGCCCTTCTTATAGATGGGTGTCACATTGGCAAGTCTCTTTCTTTCTTTCCTTTCTTTCTTTCTCTTGCTTTCTTTCTTCCTTTCTTCCTTCCTTCCTCCCTTCCCCCCTCCCTCCCCTCTTCCCTTCTTCCCTCCCTTCCTTCATTCCTTTTTTTTCTCTCTCTTTGTCTGTCTTTCTTTCTTTCTCCAGTGTTTCCACAATGGTGTCATAGCTAACCAAATGTAAAGATATTTCTCATTGTAAATGAAGGCATTCATGGTGGAAAGGCTAAGTATTTTCTAAGTGTGTTTCTATTAGTACTTATACACAATGTAGAGCACTTCCTCTCGGCAGCCTTGGCAGTTGGAACACAGTGAGTTGAGCTTGATTTTCCCCAACGGAGAAAACATTCAAAGATTATGAACATCAAATGAACCCAAAACCTGGTCCAGATGAAAATTTTTAACTTTAATTTCTTCTTAATTGCAATGACAGTATCATGATCGTGTTCAGACAGGATTCTAATCAAACAGGGAGTATCCTAGCAAAGGAATGGTATCACGTCTGTCTTCTAATTCCCAGGAACAGCAGTTTGCTGCTAGCTTACTCTGTTTCTCCATTCATTGCTTTGATGACATGGATCTAAAGCTTTCTCTTGTCATCCATCTTTTATGATGGAGGAGATCTCTGTCCTTTAATCTTTTTTCATAAACTCACTGTCCAGGGCATGATTTAGCCCCATGTGGGGGCTAGCCATGACTGTAGCTAGCCAGAAGTTGGTCACCGCCTTCCCCCAGGGAAATGTTTCTGATCGTCAGTGTCATTCTCATACCTCTCATTTCCATTTTCCTTTATAAGACAGATTCCCCAGTGCCACAATACCTTCTGATGGACTATGTTTTGGAAATTGAAGGAACACATATTGCCTAGAGCATGAGACCACAAATAAACTGCTCTATAAATTCCATGAGATGATACAGCAGAGTGGCCAAGTGAAAACATTGCAGCTTTCCTTGAGAAAGTTTCAGAAACTTGTTTTTGATGGAAACCCAAAACCTTTCATGGACGGTCAGCATTTTTTGAAAAAAGAAAGAAAAAAAAAAACAAAGGCCAACTCTAAAACTTTTAATAAAAATTGCATTTTTCTTTCAGAGAAAGATTTAGCAAAAAGAGCACTTTTCATCTGTTTTAAAGTTAGTTATATTGTCTAATTTTATGCAGGCTCCCTGGAAATATCAGGACACAGATAGCTGCTAGTGATGATTCCTCCAAAAACATTATGCTGAAGATACAATCTGACATGAAGAAGTGAGTAGTAGCTGCACTGGATAGACATGAGCTTTCCCCTCACTGCCCTTTGTTCCTCCTTTCATGCCACAGCTCACCATCCCTGCAGCCACACAGGTATTGCAGTGGCACATGAGTGAGTACATTCATGGTCTGGATTAATAGTGTCTCAGTGGTTCTTACGTTGAAGATTTATCACTTCCCCTACTGTTTGCAGCCAAACAAAGAGGGCAGCACACTTCTATAACTTCAAAGCTGTCTAGGAGCCACTGCATGAACTAGCAACTCTCTTTTGCCATGGACTAGGTGGTAGATTAATTTAGACCTGAAGTTAAGCAAAACGCACTTTATCTGAAATGCTACAAGATTAAGAACTGTAAGTAAATTTTCATCTTCTGTCTCTTGTGTCTTCTTCTGAAGCTGTACAAAATTATTTTAAGATATTTAAAATGGTACAATGACCTGGCAACTTTAAAAAATGGGTTTCTAATTACTAGATATTTCAATATAATGTCATAGTACTCAAAAAAGAAAAGAAAAAAGAAGAATTACTAAGATAGACATATCCTCCAGTTTCACCTTTTCTTTTAAAAATAATCTGGTGATTTCAGTGAAACATTTCAGACATTCTTCCTTAAGTGGTTACATTAGCTCACGTTCAGCATGGTTTCAACTGCCCCATGCATGGCTTTTTCTGCAGCTTGAAGAGGACAGCATAAGGTCTCACAGAACAATTGCTGTAATTATTTCCTCAGATCTCTGGCCACATTTTCATTTCAATCAAATTAGTAGCTGCTCTTCTTCATTCTTCTACCTCTGAAGAGCTGCTGAGTTGTCTCGCTTCCAGTTCCTTATGCCAGTAAAAAATGGAGAAAGACAGCGAGGAGTATAAACAAACAAAAATCTGAAGGGATCTCCTCCTACAGGTATTTAAAAGATTAAGATAAAACATTTAACTGGCAGTACAGACATGGTCACTGGTTTTGTATGACTTCCAATGGATTATAACTGCTATTGACTACGATGCCTCTTTAGTATTTTGAACTCTGATCCTCAATCATTACTGACACAGATTAGTGATGAGACTACAAGTCTGAGGAAGTACTGGCTCTTTCTCTCTCAGACATATATTACAGGCTTGTGTTGACTGCAGACATTAGGCTGACTGGAGCGTATGATGAGAATATTTCATATAAAGCTGACTAGGTTTGCTTCTGGTTCATCATCCAATCTACAGTTTCTAACTTATTCTTTTGCACGTGATCCCACCAAGTACAGATTTGTCAGACTGTGTTCTTTAGACACCTATTATTTCCAAGAAGAGCTGATGACTTCACTGAAAACATTTGCTACATTATCAGGGCAATGTTGACAACTCTGAGGCTCATTTTGCTTAATTGGCAACCATTGTCTAAGCAAACCACAACTCACAGGGCCAAATTATCTGCTGCTGAGTTCTAATGGCTCATTTGGAGCTAAGGCATGAGAAAATGAAACCCTTTATTGCCTCTTAATTTTAAAGTTATTGCTCAAAAGAGAAGTTAGGTGCTTGAGGCACTGGAATGCATGAAAATTGTCTTTTAATTACTGATTGCAACAATCATTATTATTTATTATGACTAAGCATATCAAACATTTTCCATAAGAAGGTGTCTTGTTTAAATTTTGACAGGGCCACTGGAAGGTATTTCTATTTTAACTAAAACTACAGAAGACTTTAGCCATGTGAACTGAAACCACATAGTCTAGGAAAAATAACATTACTTTGCTCAAGTAAAAAATTCTGAAGACACTTTATTTGAACTACTCAAAACACATATAGTTTAATTTTGGAGGAGAAATAACGAGCCCTCTTAACATCCTAAAGGCCTGTAATATACTAATCATGGTATTTCCTGAAGAAAGCAATAGCACATGAAAGAAACAGGGCATACATAAAGGGGCAAATTTTGTGTTCAGTTATAATAGAGACAATCTATCCAGCACTTAATGAATGAAACCAATCTAAATTTAAACATATTTAAAATAAGGCCCTTTAATTCAAAAGGGTGCTCTAGCTACATAGGCAGTATGCTGCACTTTTTAAAGTAATGTCTCCTTCATGATCTCAACTCCCACATGTTGGTCAGCACGTAAATGTATACCTTAACTTGGGCTATTCTCTGCCATGTCTGCTAACATTATTGCTATACTGCTTTGCAGAGGAGCCTTGAACAAATGCTGATAACAGATTCTGGGTTGCTTTTAATATTTGTATTAATCTCCTTAGCAGAAGGACATTCTGAGAAACACTTGAAATTTGCAAACTATTGAAAGAGAATATGACAAGAGATAAGCGTGTGTGGGAGAAGAAAGAAAAATAGGTTCTTGAACCCATAATTGTGTCTCCCACGCTGTTTCTTTCAACTGTCTGTGGTGATAGTGTTTATAATACCTCATCCCTTCAAGGCCGATACATCCTCAGTTTGGTTAAGTATTAAGCTTATTTTCCATTGCCACAAAATAGCGCACATTTTAGAGAAATGGCTGTGTTCATAGATTCCAAAAGCAAGCAGTGTATTCAGGGGGAAGCATAGTGGCAAAAGCAACAAATTGTTCATTTATGCTAACACAGTCCCTCATAGTCCTACAGTAAAGTCTGTGCACATTTGTAGTCATGCTAGGATTGACGGCCTAATTGTCAGTGCACTTGCACAACTCATGTTGTACACTAATGCACAATAGAAATTTGCACTTACGCATTAATGTTTAGCTGAAGCAGACTTTGAGGATATTTATTCTAGTTTTCATCCAGATGATGAACCAATAGTATCAAGCAGTGGGCACTCATCTGACCAGTTCCCCTGACTTCCACCAAACTATTCCTGTAATTATTCAAGTTCCCTACAACGGGGGACAGGACCCACACTCCAATTTTTGGATCCACCAAATTACTAATCCAGATGAAATCTACGTAACCACTCAACAATCTGTCAGCAACAAACCAAGATAACTATCATTTTGTCAGCATGTGTAAAGCAACTACCAATTAGTAAACTAGCAATGCAAGAATAGTAGTTTAATAAATCCAACCAATACGGTCTCACAAAATAGCATAATACTTGACAAAATGGAGGTGATTCCCCCAGCTCAGATTTTCACGTATGGCAAATATTTATGATTAATTTAGTATTTTTATCTTAAACAATTTTCCATTTCCTGTGAAATGAAAATGTTATCAGTGTCAATACTGTGTCTGCCTTTGTAATGCCACACATTATTGCATGCTACTTACATTCCTTGCCTTTAATTTTAAACTAGCCTTCAGAGATGCTTTGGACCACATTTGTATCTTCAATAACTACCTTAATACACAGTTAGCTTATTACCCCTTCAGGAAAACAAATTAACTCCTTTCTGGAGCAATAAATCTGACATAATATTTTAAATAAGTCCCATCAAAGATGCAAATAAAAACAGGATCGGTACAGGACAGAGTACAGTTTAAGTCACAATTTCATTAATTGATCTTGCCTGTCTTCTGCTCATCAGTAGACCATGCCATTCACAGAACTGCTCGTTTTACAACTGTTCACAGGTATGTGCAATAAGGACCTCTATTCTGTGCCATTACTCATTTGAGGAGCATGAAAAAAGGGGCTGTTTCTAACACACGCTAACAACACCTTTCCTCAGCTTCATTACCAGATACACCTGCTAAACCACAGCTGTGTTGACATGCACAATGGGCAACCACTGTGGTGCAATAGCAAAACAGCTGGTGTTGAGGACTTGGTATTTACAACATGGGAATATGGCCATTTAATTGCAGCTTGAATCAAGCTTCATCCTGGGGGCTGAATGCCAGCTCTGAGTGGCTGGAGTACACTAGATGCAAACACCTGGGACATATCTTCACAGTTTATTTCACTCCAGAGAAAAACATTTAACGTGCTGCAACACTGTTCATGGTGCAAACCAAATAACAGCCAGTGTGGAAAACCAGGACATTCATGTCAAAATATCTGAACTAAAATGTTAATGTAGACACACCCTGTGATACCAGGGATGATGCTTCATGTCTGTCAGAGAGATCACAGCAGAAGTAGATGAGAAGAGTTGTCCCAAAGGAGAACAGGCTACCAATAGCACCTTCAGGTCTAGGTGAAGCTGCTACATGCTGCTCCAGAAGAGTACCAAGAGGTAGGTCTAGCTCAGAGGCATGCAACAGAATGGTCTCTACAGCATGGGAGACTGGGCACGTGGATATCGGAAAGGGTTTCCATGGGTCTGCACAGCTGCTTTCTGAATCCCCTGTGTGAAGGTGAGCAGAAGCATCGACCCTGCTGAGGGGAAGAGCCCTCCCAAGAGAAATACACTCAGCAAAAACAAAAACTCCATCCTTACCTCTGCAGTCAGGGAATTGAGAATGAAGAAATCCGAAATCATAGAATCGTAGAATGTATTGGGTTGGAGGGGACTTCTAAAGGTCATCTAATCCAACCCTCCTACAATAAGCAGGGACATCTCCAACTATATCATGTTGCTCAGAGCCCCATCAAGCCTGACCTTGAATGACTCCACGGATGGGGCCTCCACCACCTCTCTGGGCAACCTGTTCCAGTGCTCGACCACCCTCATATTAAAGAACTTCCTCCTAATGTCTAACCTAAATCTACCCTTTTCTAGTTTCCTGCCTGTGCACATATTTGCTTTTCATAAAAGCCTTTGATCACCTCTGCAACTCAGGAGAGGTCAGCAATGATTCCGTCTTCCATGGTCCCAAAATCAAAGCTCCCCCCAGCAAGGCTGAGGGAATGCATTCTCCTTGGCAGGGTGTGAATATTACAAGCTGCAGTGGTATTCCCTATCCTCACTACATTGGTC
The DNA here is from genome assembly GCA_033124195.1 of Coracias cyanogaster. Lineage (NCBI taxonomy): Eukaryota > Metazoa > Chordata > Aves > Coraciiformes > Coraciidae > Coracias > Coracias cyanogaster. The sequence goes on from JAVSBS010002241.1 coordinate 34,665, forward strand.
TGTAAGAGGTAACTGAAACTAAACTGATTTTAAACAGAAGGGGAAACACAGCTGGTGTTTTACCTCCATAATTGCAAAGTATCTATTTTTATCCATTTTTGTTATGCACTAATCAAACTCCTATGGAAACCAATTACTGAACCTGGAGTGATTTTGCTATGTCCACAGAATACACAGAAATATTAATATGTGACAGATACAAACATACAGATACAGGGACCATTTAGCCTCTTGCATGGAAGATGTCATGTGCCCACAGTTTAACCTTTTTGTGGACACTGTACTTATTAAGGATACTTCTGTGAGGCACTGCTTTTGGGTCTCTGGCACAAAATTTATGACTTCAGATACTGAAGAATATTGCATCTCTCTAGTGTCTTTAATTTTATTCATTTTACTCCCAAAATAACCAATATGCAAAATTTATTCTGTGTTTAATAAAATCTGCACATATCAGAAGGAATGTTGAAGAAAAGAGAAGTGTCTTAAATTTTAAATGGAGGTATTTATATTAAAACATTAAATGCAACTTGGCCTCAGTTACGTACATGATGTAAGAGATCTTCTAACACTGAGTTCTGGACTCAAGTCTCTGCTGAGGAGTGGATGAGCTCTAACAGCAAATGCTGCCAGTTAAGATATGGAACTGAAAAATTGCCTCCTTGCCCTCTACCCCTCCCCACTGGAGCAGCTGTACTGCTGACTTCAAGCTGCACACACCTGGAGTACTGCTCACTGGTGGCATTCACTCCTGTGCAAATTAACCCTAAAATTTATCCAGCCTTATCATCAATTCATAATAAGCATCAATCATACACATATTGTACATAGACATTAAGAAATAGCCAGAAAAAAACCCAGTACTTTTGCACTAAGGTACCTGAATAGGGCTCGACATTTTTTCCTCCATGTCACATGTCTGGCAAAGGAGTACATTAAGACACTGTAACTGAAACATGTAATTTGGAAGTCTTGAAAGTGTTTTCTGACAGAAGTCGAAAATATAAGAGAGGAATGAGTGAGAAGATCTGTTCTGAACCGAGAAGAGCCTTTAAAGGATGAGAACATGGAAGCAGAGATGTGGAATTTTTTTAAGCTAAAACTTCTGGAGTGTGTATCCTACTTGATGTGAGGGACCTTTTGGCACTATCACAGAAATATTTGGTCTGAACACAGACTCAAAATAAAACTGGGAAGACAAAGAGTATTTACAAGAGATGAGATAAGGAGATCGATGTCATAGGGCTGCATATAGACATTTAATAATGTCAGTCATCACAAGGGAATGGGGGCATTTTACCTGTCTTTGAAAAGGGAGGAGGGGGAATCTGAGATGAAGCAAAAGATTTCAGTATTTGCAAGTATGCAGAACATATCTGTGAGGACCATATGTGAGGAAAATAAAGGAGAAGTGAAATATATGAAAACTGTCTGCAATTATACAAATGAAAGCAGACTAAATCCAGAGGTTTCATTTACAGTTTTGAAAGAACCAATTTCTCAAAGAGAGGAAACACATCAATGCCAATTCAGAAATATCAAACCACTGAGCAGGAGCTAGATATGAATCCTGAAAGACTACATCCTCTTAATAATTTTGGCTTTAAGCTGAGGCTATTCAGAGGAGAAAAAAGAGGCATATGGGTGGGTCAAGAATAGCTAAAAAACATCAGTGTTAGGTTGCTGTGGAAAAAATATTAAATATGATCTTTGGTTTTAATAGATGAAGTATTTCCAGTGTAGACAGGGTGATATGAGCAGCACTGTCTGGAAACTACATCCTGTATACCATGTACAGTTTTAGCCACTGTTCAAGAAAGACAAATTAATCTGAAGCAAGAGCAAAGAAGGACCAATTGAATAAGCAAGGCATGGAAGTGTATTCAACAGAAGATGAAACTGAAAGAACTTGGCTAGTTCAGCCCATCAAAGCAACAGCTGAAAGTGGACACAGGTTTTTTCTAAACGTGAAGCAGTCCTGGTTCATGGTGAATGGAAATTCTGATAGGGCTTTTTTTCACCCAATTGATGAAATGAAATGGGAAAACACTGAAATTTTTTATCCTATTTCAGTCAATAAAATGATTCAGTTTATTCTTGGGTTACTTAATCACTTTTCAAAGGCCTTTAAAACTTTATTTGGTTTTAAAACACATTTTTTTCAAAATGAAAAGCTGAAACATTTATTTTAGAAACTGTGGAAATGGTATGATTCATCTTTTCAGAGGTATCTACTCTTTACAAAGATATTTCAGCCACATCTATTTGAGGATTCAACACAAATTCATAGATTGTTTCCAAGGGGGCACAATCAGTACAACAAAGGAAGTTAAAAATAATTTACACAAAAACAGTCTTCAAGGACTTTAAAGAATTTAGCTGTGGTAATAATCTTGGACTATCTTTGGAGGACTTAAACTTCCCCAAAGGTGCCTCATTTTAATTCACATATAGGATCTTTATTTTTACCTTGACAAGGATAGTGAATTGAAGAGTAACTTGTTCAGCCTTAAATAGAAGGTTTTAATATTAAACAAAACCTGTCTGTGATAGCCAAAAGAATTAGTTCTAACTGGGTCTTCATGTCTAAGCACCAGCTGTTGAGGGCTATATTTTATTTATCTGACTGCAGAGTAGCCATCTGCTTTACAGATTCATGAGGTATGTCCACTCACAGACAGTGCCAAAATGCTTTTTCTGGTTCACTTTCCAGTATAACTTCAAATCAGCTTCTGAAACGGATGTTATACATAATTAGACACTAATAACTCTCCTTCTATGCCCACAGAAGTAGCTGAAAGATTATACACACATGAGTATGTGTTTGACGATCTGTGGACTCTCAAGACTTCAGTGGAGTGGGGCATTTAATAAAGGTCTTGAAAATGCCAAACAGAGAAGTTAGAACTTTATTTAGGGAAGTTCACTACCTTTCTTCCTTCTTTCTGACAGAATAATTATTACTTTAGAGAAGGGCTCACTGAAAAAGAATGCTTTATAAAAGCATTTTGGTAATTCTAACAATCAAAATGTGTAATTGTGAAGGGGGCTGAATACACTGGACTAATTTCCTTCCTATCAAATTGTATCACAAAATCACATTCTTAAATAAACTTTAATTAAGTATTTCAAGTAGACTTGGTGTTTTCCAAGTCCAAAGTTAGATGCTGTACAACTATGTCAAGTACTTTATAAATGCCAGAGAAACTAAATTAAACACAGACACCAATTTCATAGAATAGCTACAGCTGAATGACCTCTTCAATCCAAAGTGTATTTAAAATAAATGTGGGGTTTTTTTAAATTTTCCGTCTCCCCAGAAGTTTCTTTATTTCAAAATTACTTATATTTTAAAATGTGCCTTCTGTGTGATTACTCCCAAACAAAAACTTGAGTTTTGCTATAAACTCAACTGGAAAAGAAGTTAAATGAGAAATGCAAATATTTTTGTAGTAATTGAAGTTATTTTTCACTCCGTTTTACTGAACTAAGAACTGTCAGTAATTGTGACTACATAAAATCCTACATCTACAAAGAGGTGGAGTGCCCAAAAAGAAAAAAGGAAATATATTTTTCAATCCCTTTTCTTGTGGGTTATTCCTTTTGATATCCCTAGTAATGTAGATGGATTAGTAAATAGTCTGTTTTCAAGAGTCAGACATCTCTGTATTTCTAACAAATATAATGACTTGATTTTTTTCTTTATTTATTTGTTTCCTTTTGGGCTCCCCAGTTCAAGAGGGACAGAGATCTACTTGAGAGAGTCCAATGGAGGGCTACAAGGATGATTAGGGGACT
>JAVSBS010002241.1:38562-63844 GCA_033124195.1 Coracias cyanogaster
TGGGACCTCCCCAGTTGACCAGGATTGCTGATAAATGATGGAGAGCGGCTTGGCAAGTTCCTCTGCCAGCTCCCTCAGCACTCTCGGGTGGATCCCATCTGGCCCCATAGACTTGTGGGTTTCCAGTTGGCTTAGAAGGTCGTTAGGTTTAGGACATCCCAAACCTAAACTTGGTTTAATACAGAAGCTGCTGTTTAGCATAGCATGGCCCTTATCAGAACTGCTATAATAAAACAGAGCATTTAATGTTTCTTTTCAATAAAACTGGAAATGAGACCTTGTGTCCTGTTCTCCAACTGGCTAGATATATCACACTGGTTTTAAGCCCTATTCTGTAAATCAGCATTCAAATTCATGCAATCTGCCAAGCAGGTAATGAATATCAAGGAGGTTTCTAGGAAAACTATGGCAAATTGAATTCTTTAGCTACTGTAATTGATATGGCCTGTCTTAAGAAATAATAAACATCATGTTTTTAGGAAGCAGAAGTCTGAAGACAGAAAAGCTCTTTGAAGGAGAACCACGCAAAGGATAGAAACAGACTATCAAGTTAAAACCTAGGATGTGCTGCCTTTCATGTCACTGGGTGGTCAACACACACAGGCAATGCTGGTGTTGAATGCACGTTATCCAAGAACTAAAAAGGCCTTCTCTAGTGCCAGAGCCCTGCACGTGGGAGTGCCTGGCCTAGCTGTTCAGCTTGTCAGCCTAGTGCTGAAGTGACAGTAAGTGAATTTGGTGACACTTTGTGCTGATGATTTCTGACAACGTAAGAGAGAATTTGCTCTCCCTCCCTACTTATCTGAGCTTCAAACTCGGGGCTTGATGTACTGTTCATCTGATGAAAGCATTTTGTCTAAGAGGTAGTTTAAGATGTCTGAGGTATAGAAATGGGCTCTTACTGTTTTCATTTGCACAGTAGTTATCTACTCATTTTAGATCTTCCTCTGTGTCCAGATCTTGAATGTGCCTCACATGGATGGCATTACAGGCTCTCTCCACCATGCTATAGTGAAATGTCATTTGGGGGATGATTCAGTTCCTGGGTCTACAGCAGCAGCTTTGTGGGAGCATGCTAAAATGTCCTGCAAAGTGCTTGCAGACATCTGAATTTAGAGCGTGAGCAGGAATTGTGTAATGATGGGTGTAGTTTTGTAAGGAAAGGTCCCAGCTAAGTGGGTTGAAGCTCCATTGCAGCAGGACATGAAATGCTGGCACAAGAGAAGGGTGGGTGGGCAGGAGTTGCTCAAATAGTTCCTGTGCAATGGCTTGCACTTTGGTCCCATGGGAGACTGGTTTACCCAGCTCATGTCTGCATGGTCAGACACTCTTCCCTCTTCCCAAACCAGGCTGACTTTGCCTGTACAACTCATTAGGATGTGCTCCTGGACTGTGCCAGCCACTAAACTACCCCCAGGCAGTGTCTGGGAGAAAGCCAGGTCAGACATGTACTGGGGAGCACATTAACAAGGCAACAGCTTCTGCCCACTTTAGACCACTGGTGTAGATGTAGCCAGCTGCCTTCTCCATTCCTCTACAGAAAATAGCTCGTAGGCTTGCCCAGCCTGAGCTGATGGGGACTGGCAAATAGCAGAGTAGGAGACACCAGAGCTGTTTGCTTGAGACCTTGAACAGATGGTAAGAGCAGTGCATGATGTGGGAACATCCCCAAAAGAGATATCATACCGAGCAGGTGCCTGTTCTGAAGAGGACAGTGTTCAAGGGCAAAGATTTCCACTCCTACCTGTATTTTCTCCAGTTACAGCTTAGCAACAGGTACTAAGAGCAGTGGTGATAGAGGTATCTGGGTCGGAATCTCATGAAAGAGTTTGATAAGGAAAAAGAGAGCAAAACTGGCTTCCTTCAGCTGCCAAGCATCTCCCTGACCAGCAGCAAAATGAGTTTGACTAGAGCATTGTGGGGCTGCTTCATTTCAGGAGTTCAGGTTTCCTTAGAGCAAGTAATAAAGTAGAAAATCTGAAAAGTGACTGTGGTCACAAGTCCCTCAGCATAGATGCTCTTCTCTTGTTGCGTATGCTCTCCATTTGTTCCTCTGCTCCCCAGGCACTCATCATGCCATCTGCACCCTGCCTGAGACCCAGCACCTCCAAGCTGACACCCATCACTCTGTCCCCTCTCTGGAGAGGTGGGAGGTGTGGCAGAAAGCCATTGGCAGACTGTCGATTTTTAGAGTCATGGACTGTCTAAACATTGTGACCTAAGCAGTGAACTCAAAAATGTAACATGTCTTATCTTCCCTGCCTTTACAAGCGTTGTCATGCCCTGACTGAAACGGATCTTTAAATAATGAATGCCCTGTCACGTCTCGTGCTTTTTAAGCTATGGAGTGTGAGACTGCAACAATATAAAACTCACCATCTCTCAGAAACATGGCTAGTAAGTTTTTAATTTGATATCACTTGCCATGGCTGTGGCTTTCCCATTCTGAACAGGGCACACACGCTAAATGCTGCATGATGTAGGAGTCAGAGGGTGTCAGGGTGTTCTCCTGTGCTGTCCCTCACAGGGAAAGCCATCAGGAGAAGCAGAGAAGCTCTGTGTTCCGGAGGTTTCTAGCAAGCAGTGAATGAGGATGCAAAGGTGATATGAGATCTGCATAACCTGCATATGTTAATTTAATTCAGAAACGTAATGGCCATTTTACTTGCTGGCAATTTTGTATTAAATATAACTGCTACTGATGGAGAAGACTTTTCAGTGATGGGTTACTGCTTTTTGAAGAAGTTGCATTACATTCAGCCAGGACTAATGTACTTAGGCTAAACTGCGCTTTTAAAATGTCTAATTGCAGATTTTTATGCTGGGTGCAAACAGTAAAAAATTTACAAATTAAAATGCCTACAAACCTTCGGTACGGCTTTGTACAAGAGAAGGCAGAGATGTGCCCCTAGGGCTGAGCAGTGCTGGGATCCAACAGCAGCTGCTCAAAACCAGTAGCCAGCAGCTGGCAGGAGGTTTGGTCAAAGGCAGGAGAGGTAGGTGAGTACTTCAGTGACACATATGTAAGCTACTGACTCAAGAAGGTACCTCTGGAGATGTAGCTTTGGTAAATTATCATTGAAAGATACTTTCTGTGCTATTTTACATTAAAATAAAACCAGATTATGGGGTATTTCTACCTGGCCAAGCTGTAAGGTAGATCTCAGGGGTGGTGTACATCAGTCCATGGCTCCCACTCACTGTCCAGGTGAGGAGGAATGTCTCTGCTGAAGTGATCCTGGATGAAGTTTTGGCACAAGAGGAGGGCTGAGTATGCACAGCAACCACGGTGTTTCGCAGAAACCTCTCCTCACCCCAGGGCTGGCACTAGCTGTGGTGACAGGTTTCCTGCTGTGCCTTATGCATCAAGGGGAGCATGAAGGAGATAATAACATCCTCAGCTGAGCCCTGAGCCTCTGCAGCTGCCTCCAGATATCCCTCCCAGCAAGATGATTCGGGGCCTGAAGGACCCAGAAGCATCCTGGGCACCAGTCTGACCACCACCATTGATGGGGCTTGTCCCACCACAAGTCTGAGAGGGATAAAGGTGAGGAAAAGTGGAGTAAAAGGCATCTGAATGGCAGCTGAAGGGGCAAACAGGTGACTGTGGGTTTGCAAAGCCACTGAGCACCAGCCTGGTTTGCCCTGCTACTACCTCCATGTCCTCGGTGTCTACACCTGTGTGCACACACAAGGCTGTCTTCATTTCTGTACGTGCCGGTCTGCCAGAACCTCACAGTTACTGCAGATGTAGAGACACTGAAATATGCAATGTTGTCTCTGATGGTTGTAACACAGGAAATCCTTAAAAAGAGGCTTAGTCATTTAAAGCTGTGTCTATGGCTGTAAGTTGTGACAGGTAAACCGTGGAAAATATATAATCTAGAAATGTTTATGAGCAGAGCCGTGGTTTGATCATACTGCTGCTAGTTTTTAAAATTTATATTTGGATACTACAAATTCCTGCTATAAATTCTGGCTACAGCAATCTGCATTCTTATTAACAGCTTGGTTTAAGAAAAGAGGGACATGTGGGAAGTAAGGGATTAGAGAACAGTATAAGTATGCCTCAGATACCTCTTCTTAGCAAAAGCTTGCTTAGATAAAAAAAAAAAACAACCAAGTCCTTCTATCCTCAGGGAGGGCTGGCTAGAAGCTGGAAAGGGAAAAAGCACATGCAGCTGATGGGTGAAAGACTGAGACATCGGGTGAAGCTGTTTGCAGTGAGCTAGGAATGATTTAGAAAACAGTCCATGCTTTTGATAAACAGACATATCATCATAGAGGAAGATAACAAGCCAGAAGAAAATTAGCTTAGGGGATATCTTCTAAGGACACCTGTGGACTGCTTGTGGAGGGGATGCTGTTGTCTGTCATGAGAGGATCTGGAGGTCCCTGCTTCCAGATTCCCTGACTATCCCAGCACCGTGCTGCTGCCGGGCCCTGTCATGCTGTTGAGATTTCACCTAGAGATTTTTGCCCAGCAAAATAACACCGTGGACCTTCCTACTTCCCATTCCCCCTCCTGGAAGTCAAGCTTGTGCCCAGACCCTGCCAATATGCAGCCAGCTTGGTGCTGAGGGGACTGATCCCCAAAACTTTCCCTGATTTAAGGTGATGTTTTAAGTAGAATACCGTACCTTTTATACTGTGACTTTTCCTGACAAGTACTCCCAGCAATTCTTCTGGTACTGATTTTTTTAAAAAAATATTATTTCAAAAGTGGCTCAACAATGAAAATCACCAGTTTTCACTTTCAGCTCACCTGCGGATCTCCTCAGATATGAAAGAGTACCAGACACTCTCATCTGGGCAAATGTTATCAATTACCAAGAAAGCCTTGATGGAACAAAGTGCATAAAATTTAACCTGGTGTTCTCAATGGCAAATGTCTTTTTTCACTGCAAATACAGAAACACAGCTATAGCTATATCTACATTGCACATCAGGGCTCTCAGATCTGGCCCAGCAGAGCTCTCAGCCTCTAATTGCTGTATCCAAATTAAGAGACAGCCAGACCCCGCATCTCAGCTGGGAGGCAGTCACTAATGGCAAAAGAGGCACTAAAGCACTTAAACCTTCTCTGAGCTGTGCCTAATTGTGCAAAGGTTCCTCTCCTGGCCGCACTCACAGAGTTTAAATGAACACGTTTTGTTGTTGTGCTGAAACAGAAGGTGAGTATTTACACTGACAGGAGGAAGGAGGAACTTCACACCTGAATGGGAACAGCTTCTTAGGCCCCTCGGCTTTCTGTGGTAGCCATCCAGCCACTGATCCCAGGTTCCTCCATGCAATATCCAAAATATTAGAATAAATCATCATTAACATCTGACTTTGCAGTGCAATGGGCTAAAAACACTCACAGCTAGACATAAATGAGAGGCAATTTAAGAAGCTCTTCCTCACCTTCTCTTATTAAAGGAGTCTGCCTAGATTGGGATCAGAGGCTGACAGCCTTTCAATTGCAGGTTAAAGCTGGACAGCAGAAGCTACACCTACCCTCCTGGCCATTCACCTTGTTTTCTGGCTTGTCAAAGGTGGCTGCCTCTGAGGCAGAGGCATCCAAGCTACTCGTGAAGGAGTGCACTTGCCTGCTGCACCAGGCTGAAGGTAAATCCAACCAGAAAAAGACAGACATAGAAGGGAACCAGTGCTTAGCCAAGGTGCTGTGCCTTCCACTGAGGTCCGATGGTTCCTCCTGCCAGGACCATCTCCATTTCAGTGAGGATCTGGTGCCAAACTCTGCAGCAGACACCACTCCCAGAAGATCAGGCTGCTTTAGCCTCTCAGGAAGAGCAGCGTCCAGCTTCTGTGGGGTGTGCAGAAGGTGCCCTGCTCACAAACTACCCTAGGGTCAAGGGTACAGGACACATCCTGGCCACCTGCATTTTTAAAACAGAAAGAGTCCATCTTCCCCTCCCCTCTTCTTGGGAAACTTATAACTACCTAACTGTCCATGCTATCTGTCATCCAAAGAAGGTGGCCATGCTTTACTATGTACCTCTACTTAAAAATGTAGGTCATAGGAGGACAGAGGTGTATTTCTTCTTACTTGGACTGGATCAACCTCAACAGGAGTCCAGTTCTTCCTCCACTGGAAATGGAGATGTGTAGGGCACCACAACTTTCCCTCCAGGCCTGTGTGCAAGGTGTGCTAGCTCCACCGTTGGTTTACATTCCCAGTAGCCACCCAACCTCTCCATCTATGTTTTACCATTACTCCATGTCATTGCTTTTGCAGTATGGATGGGAGGCAGTTTTTTCTTGTCAAGTATCCTCTACTCTCAGGAACCATGAGGATTTCAAGCTGTGTGTTAAGGGCTGGCACAGCCTGGAGGTGGAGGGTTAACCACACAGCAGTGAGATTAAAGAAAAGCAAGAGCTGAGGCTCAGTGTTGTGTCATACAGACATGTGATATAAGAACATACAGAAATGATGACTTCATAGCACTGTCCTTGTAGCACAGAGGAATAGTAGCTTTGTGCCAAATTAAGGACTTCTGTTTAAATGAAAGCTTTATCTTTCGGTATTTTTCCAGTTCTTTGTAAAATTACATTGTTCTTCAGTATCTGTCTTTTAATGAAACACATATAAAAACCAAAGACCATATGGTAAGCCTGATGACTGCAGAATTATTATTTCAGTTCCAGAAAGAGGCTTTGAAGTCCCTGGCATCCTTGAGGAGTTGAGAAAGTCAGGTGTCCTTGGCAGGCAGGTCCTTAGTGTGATGTTTGATGGGGAGCAGCTGCCTTGTTGCTCCTACTCCATTTTCTCCCAATTTGTTGTAAACCTGAGCAATCTAGTTCTTGCTGTGCTTTTCAGGAAGGCTCCCTGGCGAGAGCACTTGAGAGGGGAGAAAAAGTCAATTTGGACTAAAAGACTTAAAATCAGCTGTGAGCCAAAATGCTGACATGAGTGGGAGTGGAGTGAATTCAGCGCTCAAGAAAGCAACCGCCACCTCACAGGCTCTGAAAGAACAGATCATCTGCAAAACAGTGAGTAATAATCCTGGTTATATCACTAGCTGTCCCTGGGGAAAACTAAATACATCTTGCTCCTGATATCATTGCTCCTAAGTTTGCTCTTAAGTTGCACTTCTTGCTCAATAAAGCACCAACGCCTTCCCCAGAATTAGCTGTGGAAATTGAGGAGGCTCCTTGTTCAAGTTGCTCCAGCAAGGAGCTGCACTGGGTCCCACTCACTGATGCTCCCCCTGTCTCTGTGCTTCTGCTAGAGCTGGACAGAGAGAGAGAAAAGGGAAATCTTGCAGAGTCAGTGTATTCACAGAACACATCGGTCTACTTCTATTGGTGCTCTGAGATAGCATCTCTCTTTCCCGAGCTATGATTAGCAGATAGCTGTTTCCCTTAATGAGTAATTGCCTTGCTGGCTAAATATGTTTACGAATAAACAGTTTTTAGAATGCGCTGAGGTCTGCTTGCTTGGAGTATAGTGTTACCTGGAAGCTGATGGTGCACTCAACTTGCTTCAGCAAAGGAAGATGTGGTCAACCCTGCACCTTCTGGGGCCCTTAAACTAGGGAGATGGGTCTTGGAAATAAGTGGTGATTTATCTGGGAGACCACTGGATGTCATAATATCCCACAGTGCTGCCACAGCCTTATCTGTGAGGCAGCAGGAGCAAATGTGATTTAAAAAGGGCATCATGCTGCTGAAGCTTGTTACGGCCGTGTTAAAAGCTACAAGGCCAAGATGAGCCCTTTGAGTCTTAAAATAGTATAGGGATAAGTCTGGAGAAGTGCGACTAGAGATCTGGATAAAAACCTAACCAGCTTGTGCTTTTTTGGGATGGATGGGGAAGGTCAGGAGGGTAGGGTGACCTCTGGGCTAGAGGGTGCCTGTTGCTCCCCACCCGCAGCCTTTGCTGCAGCAGGGAGAAAGCATGTGTGGAATGGAGCTCCCTACTAGGGTCTCACACCTGCTGTCCAAGGCTGCTCCATCTTTCCCATGTCCTCTTTGGCAGCTGGGGCCTGCTGACCAGTAACTTGTACCAGGACATCACTTACACCTTAAAGCACATAGCAACTTGCCAACCATATCTGCTTGCTCAAACACCTCAAATATTACTTTAAAACTGAAAAAAATAGATTCAAATAGATTCATGTGCCAACTGGAGAGACCCAAGAGGACTGCAAAGTCCTGAACGACAGTGACCATCCTGACTGGAGCATGGAAACTGTTTGTATATGCTGGGAAAGAGAGAGGGACTTGTTGCTCCTGGTGATGCTCACAGCAATATACCCTGAGAGAATGCTGGGTGGCATGTTTTCCATTTGCTGCCTCTCATGCTTTGGCAGCACTGGCCTTTTCTATACCTTGTCTTTTCTGCCTCCCATGTCTCACAAACACACAGAGTCCCAGCTGCATGCTGTATACAGGCCAGTGGTGTGTGCTTCATGGGACAAACCTCAGCAGTTCAGACTCTAAGCAGTGATTTCTTCCATAGTTGAAAACCAAAAAGACCCCAAGTGAGGGCAGCAAAAACCAACAAGAGGCAAGAGCATTGGGAAGAAGGAGGAGCAGGGCACTGCTATGGGGCCATGTGACACCTGCTGAGACCAGGGCAGCCAAGTCTGGCCCCGGCTGGGCTTGTATTACCCATCACAGCAGCAGCACCAGTGTGCATGGCTTTCCAGGCAACTCCTTAGATTTACCAGTTTAAGGATAAATAAGTCCCCCACTTTGCTGGGGAGCAGAACTGGGTGCACATAGGTGCAAGTGCAGCTTGGCTTGTAGCCGTCTAGTGCATTGCAGGGGACACACCAGTGCAACAACAGGCCTCACATTTTGTTGTTTGTTTTGATTCTCCAGCAATTTTAAAGGCAAGAAGGGGCTGTGTATTGCACACCATAGAATTGTATCAAGACATAGCTGCATCAAGACTGTAACTTCTTATTGAGCTATGATACAGCTTTTAAAAGGCATCCAGCCACGCTCTAAACACCTCGAGTACTGGGGAATACTTCCTGGTTGGAAAAGGACTTCAAGATTGAGTTCAACCACTCTACCTAACTCTAACCACTAACCTAACTCTACCAAGTCCGCTGCTAAACCTTGTCCCTCAGCACCACCTCTGCACAGCTTTTAAACATACCCAGGGATGGTGATTCAACCACTTCTCTAGGCAGCCTGTTCCAGTGCTTGATAACATTTCAGTTGAGAAATTTTTCTTAATATCCAACCTAAATTTCCCCTGGCACAATTTGAGGTCATTCCCTCTTGTTCTATCGCTTGTTACTTTGGAGAAGAGACCAGCACCGACCAGGTTTTTTGTTGGATTAAAGAATTTTCTATTAGCAGTGATTTCATCACGAAGCTACACCTAAAATGGGACTAACACAACATAGCCCCTCTTTTGTTAGGTGGCGTAGGTTGAACATCAGGCATTTCTCAGTATATTTGCTCTTGCAACTGTGTTTCAAAACTTGCATTTAACATCCATTTGAAGTGTGGACACCTGAAGTGGACACAGTGGTCTGGTACAGATCCCAGCAATACCGCCTGAAGGAGTGACACCACCTTCTTGTGTACAGCAGAAATCCCTGTCCTTTGCCTGGTACTGTCTGAACTCACTCATATCCTGCTCTACAGACAGATGGCACCTCATTGCTTTTTGATGCACACGGGGAGAGGCTTTAGCCCCTTCCCTTCTCCACTGCTTGTCTCCACTCCTTTCCCTATACTCCCTACCAGCTTGTGCAGGCTCAGTTTTTATGCAGACTCCTGGATGTGATCCTTCAATTTTCTCCATCAGCAGAAAATTACATGGGTTGACATTTTTTCTGAGGCAGTTTTCTGCAAATATGTGAGGGAAAGTGGTTCACAGAGGGTCTGCCACTCGCTGGCACGAAGCAAGCGGCAGGAGAAAAGGGCTGGGAGCTGGGAGAGGGTAGAAGGAGGCAGAAGAGGTTATGTCTCCTCTTGGTGCCTGTGCATGGGCTGATCCCTTCTGAGGGAAGCCTGCCTCTTTCCAAGCTCTTAACTGCTGGAGGTATGAGCTTGTGATGCTGAGTGTCAAGAAGAAAGGGGCAACCTCTTTTCACTTGTGCCCCTTGTGGATGCAAGCTAGAGCACAGGAAGTTCCACCTCAACATGAGAAGGAACTTCTTTACTGTGAGGGTTACAGAGCACTGGAAGAGGCTCCCCAGAGAGGTTGTGGAGTCTCCTTCTCTGGAGACTTTCAAGACCTGTCTGGATGTGTTCCTGTGTAACCCGCCCTAGATTCTATGGTCCTACTTGGCAGGGGGGTTGGACTTAATGATCTCCAGAGGTCCCTTCCAACCCCTAATATTCTATGATTCTATGATTCTATGATTTCTTTCAAAGAGTAATACAGATGCTAGTTTCAACTGAGTTGTCCATAAGCATATAATGCTTGTCTACAAGAAAAAAAAGATATGATTTAGTTTATGTAATTATTGTTTTAGAAAACACTAATAAAAAAGAACTTTTCCTTCCACTCTGTTCAGATTGATACTTCAGGATAAATGTTAGAAAACATTTACTCTGAATACGCATCTTTTAGTCTGGACAAGAGTCTGAAAAACCCAATAACCTTAACATGCAGATGTTCTTTTTTAATAATATCTGCAATAGCATGACAATTCCAGAAGACTGAAACAGTAGGGTTTAGTAAAAAAACTCTCAGAAAACAGTAACAGTGCACGAAGAAGGTGTTACTAACAATACTAGGAAAATAAATTAGATGAATAAAGGGAGTTCATTTGGTAAAGAAATGATGGCATTTTAAAGAAAGACTGGATTTATCAAAACACATCATTCTATTTTTTTAACTTGGCAAAAAAAAAAAGAGCGTTCTTTTGATTATTCAATCCCTTCGAATGCAAAAGCAAGGTTCTACAGAGCTCTTCAGCCTGCACTACATCTGTTTGCCACGGGCCACTGTGTATCTGAGCTTGAGGGCTGGGTACCAGCCAGGATCTGTGCTGCTGTGTTCTAAACCAGCTGAGATAGGAGGTATTTCATGTCTTAACAAGTTTTTTCTCTGTCACTTTTATCTCGGTAAACTACTTATGGCCCTGAGATGGTCTTTGAAGAGTGAAAGACTTCAAATATAAACAAATATATATTTACACATTTTAAACAACAGACATCCAGATCTCAGCTGGCAAGATCAATCACTGTCCTGATCGCTTGTAAGAAATGGAACTGCAGCAGAAGTCATTCAGCCAAACAGATGTGCTACAAAGGTGAAAGCGCTCTCAGGGCTCACATCTTGGTACCTTTGGTTTTCACACAATGCAGAAAATGCTAGAATTTCCATTTTTAGCGCTGGTCAAGTACTCCTTGAGGAGCAGAGGTCAAGCATGTAGCTCTCATTTTGAGATTTATAGATGGGGTGCAGCTAAACAGAGGATCTTGTGGAGTTCCACATCGTGGAAAACACCACCTAAGGAACAAATGCCTGGAAACTGCATCCCCACAAACCAGAAGTAAGGAACTTTTCTCATTAGAGAAGATAAAGAATCACAGCAAGAAAATAAAAGGTCATGGTAAGAAAATAAAAGGTCACAGCAAGAAAATAAAAGGTAAAATAACACTTTCCTCTTTATGACTTTCAAGCTTCACTGCATCTTCCTCAAAGACTGAGTGTAAGTTATGTCAGTGGCAACATTTTAAGGTTGCTACAAACTTCAGTGGATAGAATTTGTTGTGATCTAATGCAGGACTCTTGGAATCACTTTTGCTGCAATAGGGGAGTACAGTTTTCCTGACAGGTATGGAGTTAATGAAATAAGCACTTGCTACCACACCCACTTTGGTTAAGGCCTGTGATGGTTTCCCCTCATTCCTTGAAGACAGCAGCCTGGTTCCACAGAATTTTTTTGTGTGCTCTTTAGTTTTAACAACATAATATGGACTTTGTGTGCATGCATACATTTTCCAGATAACTTTTTAAGAGTCTGAGGCTCAGACATTCTAAACTTTGTCTTTCCTTGTTATCCCAAAAGCATATAAATATTACCACCTCTTTGCTCAATGGCTTGTGAGTCATATTTCTCCTTTTATCATCTGTGTGCTATGATTTTTGACTCAGTGTCCTTCCTATAGCCAGCCCGGTGTTTCAGCATACTGTAACAGTTCAGTTGTTTCTGGTTTTGCATTAATCAGTATAAAATGTTTTGCTGTGTAGTACTTGGAAGGCCCTAAAGAAAATGGAGTTGCTCTGAAGGTGATATTGTTCCTTAGTGCTCGGGAGACAGCACGTGTCTGAAGGGCCGGCTGAAGTGACAGGGACTGGAAATCCAGTTCCTTCTGATTTGGGATAGATATTACTTCTCTTTCACTCCTTTATAAGTTAGATATTATTTTAAGCCCTAAAAAACAGACTAGTATTTCATTAACAAAAATGATTTGCTTCCTTTTTAGCCCCTTCTTTCCTCCTGACTATTCTCAGACTTTCTAAACATTCTTTTCTTGCTATTCCAGAAGCATAGACAGCTATATTAAAGATTTATATGTTATTTATATTATTATTTACTCTAATAATTATTTATATTGTCTATGTTGCTGTTATGTACAGCATTACAAGGAAGGGTGTGATGCACGCAGATGCCTTGCAGACACTAGCTGCTGAGTTGGCACTGACAGAGTGAACTTCTACTTCCAGATCATGCCTTTGTCCTCTTATATGTCCAAACAGGTTTTAAAACAGGTCAGAGTTCAAATGGGCAACCAAACCATTCTCAAAAACATACTTTTTCTATACTCTTTTACCAGAGAGCCATTCCTCTCTGATACTTGAATTAAACAACTGAAACGTCCAAGCAAATTCGTGGCCTGGAAAAAAAAAATATCTGGGCTGTTGATATTTATTTTGAACAAATCCTGAAAAACTGAGCAAGTCCCAGGGCCCTGGAGATCAGCCAGATAAAATAAAAAAGCTGACATAGGTAATTACAAGCTTGAAGGGCTCTTGAGCTCAAATAGCATCACCTACCCCACCCACTGCCCCACCCCCAACCTGAGTGGATAACTTACTTCAATTAATATATTATGGAAATAGGGAAATATTAGTTAGAATAATTTCACTGAAATTACACCTGGATAAATATGCTATATATTACTCTAAAAAATTCCTGTGCTCAGCTGACAAAAGGAGCTATACTAATGTGCTAAGATTAGATATATTAGCCTATATACTGCTTTAGCAATTCACAGTAGCCTAGCTATTAAAAAAACTATGGTACAAAACCCACAATCACATTAATGAATTACCTGTCAAACTTAGTAAGAAATTAGGGTATCCTGCAGGAACTGGTTTTTGGCCCGGTGTTGTTAATTTGTCAAATGACGTACACAGCCATGTCATGATAAATGGGCATACACCTTATTTCTGAGGTGAGGTGTGCAGCTGATACATTATTTGGGTTCTTCTGAATCCATCTTTATGTTTTCTGTGGGAAGGATGAATGCAACTTGATTTTTTTTTATTCATTTCCGACAGATGACTTCAGAGAAGGTTAAAATCTCACTAGTAGCTGAAGGTCTGGAAAACACAGGTTATGTCATCCATCTTCAGTGGAAGTTCACACTAAACAGCTTATCAAAAAGCAGGTTTAGAGATCTGTAACAAGAAGAATAACCTCTGATACCAGTCAGTTCTTCAGAGAAAAAAAGCATAATAAGATCATGATTGGAAGCTGAAGAAAGACAAATGAAAACTGGAAATTACATGAAAGTTTTTATATCAGCAAGGCTGGAGTAAGATATCACTGAGTAAATGGACAAAGGAAGATTCTATTTCTATCATGAGTTATGGAGCTTAGTAATGATATGAGGCCATGTGTCTATAGCCTGGATTATGAAAGATGTTCATGACCCCCTGTCAAGCTTTAGTATCTCTGAAACTGTGAAAAGAATGCAAACTCATATCAAGCTCTGGGGAAAAAAATTACATTGTGTGCTTTTTTTTGTGATTCAAATAATATGAGATTTGCAGAACATTGCTTACTTCCCTCTGATAAGACATGGTAAAGTCATTATCTGAAAGGTTAACAGTATTTCATCTGTGGTGTTACTTTTACCATCTGCATTGGCATCTAACCCAAATACCATTTTAAACCACTTCAGATTACCAGATCACCTGCCACCCTTTTGTAGAGGGAAGGGGCCACTCTAAAATATTCAACACTGACTTGCGGATAAAATTAATTTAACAATTAATGTCACATTTAGAGCTCTTTGTAGTAAGGGAGAGGGTGGTGGTTTCTTTTTCAAAGCAAGGCTTTTAAGCATCCTCAAACTGCTTATGCACTTTGTCAGAAGTTCAGTACTCAATATACTGAAGCCCATTATTTCAAACTATTAATGCACTCGCCAGCCATAAAATATAAGAAAGGCATCATTCATAATCAAAATAATTTATTTCTTGTTTTTCTACAAACAGATGAGCACTCAAACATTGATCAGTTAGCTAGAAATGAAAACATCTGGCACAGTGCGTTGTTTGTATTGCACTGATAAAATTCAAACAGTTCTGTAATATACTGATTGAGTGGCAGAGCATGTATTTGCAAAAAAATGGTGCAACTGCTTAATAACCCTCGAGAGCTAAGCCTTTATCTGTATTTAAAGACTCCACAAGGACAAACTCCAGGCCAGGTTTCTGATTGTCCTTCATAGGACTTCTAAAAGAAAAATTATAAAAGAAATTCAAGTAAGGAAACACCAGAAACGTTTTTTGCCTCCTCCCTGATTTCAGTGGATAGTTATCATAATATCCTGATCATGAACCCAGAAAGAAGATCCACCCCAAGTTCAGCCAGGCTCCAATATAATATCCGTATATTGTTTAAGGTTATCTTTATGATATCTAGCCCTAATACCAAATTTTCTTCTTTTTGTTGGTTTTTTTTTGACTCAAGTATACTAGCAGTCACATACCTGGGCTTTGGGCACTTATCACTGCACAACCCTATATATGGAAGACATATGAAACTCTAGAAGTCAGAGAGAACGTCAGACCAGTTCCTTTACTCCATACTGATAAACCATTGGGGAATGAATTCCAAAGGCACATACAGCAGTGTAAGCAGACAGACAAAATGGATGCAAATGCTAATCAGAATTCTTCCACCATTGGTGTAGACAGCAAAAATGCCCACCTATTCTGCTATCTGTTCTCCAGGTATAAAGGCACACTCCCCTGCCTTGCGTATTACTAAACACCCATGCTAAATAAGCATCAAACTTCTCACAACCAAAAAAAGCAGAGTACCCATCTTGCTGAAATCTTTACCAGCTTCACATGGTGGAAGAAAAATCTGCTTTCTGTTATCTTTGATCAACTGCCAGAACAATACAGTGACTAAACTTATTTTACTAAAATTTCTTCTTACTTTTCTAAGAACACAAAGAACCATAACTAAGCTCAGTCATGCAGCAGGCAATAGAAGGCAAAAATCAATGCATATTTAACACAGTGGTAATTTTTACTAGCTCTCAAGTTCTGCTTTGGCATTGTGCTGATTGGCCCATTTATGCCATAACTCAACAAGGAAGTTTTCTGCCTCTGTCAAGAAATTAAAGTGGGGCAGCATGTGGTTTTAAATTACTATAAATGTAGTTTAGAGTAAGTGTTGCATTATAATCCTACTCAAGGCTATCTCTTGTTGAACAAGCAACAGATACATGACTAAATACCCTTTTAGGTCAATGGTCTTCTATCACTTATTGTTTTAAGTTCAACAGAGAGCAGTCCTCTAAGTCTGTTGTCCGCTGCATCATCATCAGAAAACCAAGATTCAAACTTGATCGAAATTAGTGTTATTCTCTAGTTCAGTGCACCTTTGGAGTATTCTTCACAAAAGGCAAAGGTTTAACCATTCCCTGAGATATAACACTACAAAAATGTGTTATCACAAATGATGAATGCTGTGGAAAGTATATAGTGGTGTGTTAAATAAACCTAGTTTGACTTTGTCCATATGAGAACATATTCCCATCCAGATTCATTTAAAACTAACTCTACATACCAGGCTGCCTGGGCTAGGGGGCTACAGTTGCCCTGCATTCTCCACTACAGATGGTAGAGACAAAAAAACCTCCCAAAGAAACTCAGTCCCGCTAAGATCTGAATTGTCTGCTGGAGTTGCCTATTTATCTTGCTAAGTTATGGAGAGAGTCTTGTTAGACGGTCAGTAATCCTAAATTAGCCTTTTTAGTTATGTATCTAAAATTAGGTGGGATGCGGCTGAATATCATTACTATGTAACATACCATGGAACAGTCTGGCTGATTATTTGCTATTATATGTACGTATATGGACAATTTTTATTATTTTCTTCTTACTTTATGTAGAAAACTCCCAAAGCATATTTTCTGATAGCAAATGTGACTGTCGACTAAACTCTTAAAAAATCCTCATCACAACTATTTTTGGAAGAGACATTCTAGAGCAACTGCATTAGTGAAACTGGGACTATATATTCTACCTTTTGCTCATTTGCAACCATTTGAAAAGGTTGCCTGACTCTGTCTAGCTAATTTTCAAGCCAGTTGGATCCTGGCAGCCTCAAGTTCCATTTTCTCCCTCCTTTCAGATGGTTTAAGGCTCAGTGTTCTTCTGCTGAACAGGGTACCAGAGAAGACAGATGAGGAAGATTATGTACTGGTTCCACTTCAGTCTGATTATTTGTGCAGAACATAAAAATTTGAAGAACCATGCAAACAAACTTCTCGGTACTTCCCCCTCTATCTGCTAATTTCGTACTAAATCATTTGACTGTTCCTGGATTGCTCCCTGATACCACGAATTTAGACTGATTTCTTTAAAATAATCATTACCAGGGTAAATACCACCTAATTGAGTCTGCAGCTGGAGAAATACAGCAGCTAGAATGCAAGATAGTCTGCTTTAGTTCCATCTCTTTGTAGATGCTTATATAAAGAATAATGAATATGTAGAAAAACCTGCAATACAATAGAACTGGAACATTTTACTTCCTGTTGTATAATTCTAATGGAACAATTTCCAGCAAGATGAAAGAAATCGTTCTGCCTTTCAAAATTTTCTTCCTCACACATTCTTTGGATCTAAAATAGTATTATTCAGTCTAACCTCAGACAACAAGAGCACAGTAATCCTTTTCATATTTACTGCAGATAGAATATGTATCAACTTGAAAATAATATCCAAAAAAAGCACTTCTGAACCATTCTACATGCTGTCATTAGTACTTAAGCAACAGTTGCCATTGACATTCTATAACGCATATAAATCAAAATCAGACCTAGACTCTTCACAGATCCTGCGAAAGGCATTGGTGTCTCTTTTCCTCTCATTTCTTACAGTTTTGCATCTTTCTTCAAATGAGTTCAAATGTTTCAAAGCTTTTAATTTATTGGTACAGGAGGTTTTTAAAGTATGTGTTTCCATATCAGTTTCTGATATCTTCAGGATGTTAATGGCTCCATTCTTTTATGTATATGTAATGTGATAAATATACTAGGTAATGCTTTAAAATAGAATAATGGTGTTATAAAAACTAGTGAAATAGATAAATCTTTAGATATAACAAAAACTGTACTTAAAAGCTGATAACACTAAACCAAAAGAATGTATGAATTCATGCTAGAAGGTGAGTTATACATGGCATTAATCAAAACTAGTATCTTATTAATAATAAAATCAGGTTTCATCAATGGCACATAGAGCAATTTCTGACAGAACACCTCAGGAATAAGCTCCAGCCTTTAAGCAATACAATTCATATTTAATTTGCCCAAGTACCAAAACAGTATGACCATTTTTTAATTAGATGCTATATTTCACGCTTTCTTCAGTCCTTGTCAAAATGTGAGTATACTTTTGAAATTTTAACTGCTAAGGCTTTTTCTGTATATAAAAAATAAATCTGAGAAAAAAATCTGAAAAAATCAGGATATAGGAAGCAAAGTACAAAAAATTTGGCACCAATAACACTTTTATATGACCCATCAAATAATAGTGGCAACTGCTAAATTATCATTCAAGAAGGCAATTACTACAGACTAAGCAGAGAGCTAAATTTCCCTCAGGATCCATAAACTAGTATAAGGAGTTCTTCCACACGTCTCTATCTAGCAAAAATGCCACCTTAAAATGAATTTATCCAGAATGGGCATACATTTCATTCATACATCTTGTTTTTTCATTCATTTGAAAGAGTATTTCCTAGGCATATGACTCTTGGATTTGATTATGCAAAGAATGGAGACATCTTCAAACAGGAATTCTTGAGTATTTCTCAGACATTTCTGCTGAGAAGTATGGTATCTAAGCATCAGTTCATATTAGATATTTCCTAACACAGGGCAAAATATAATCTGCTACAATGAATATTTCAGCTTTGAGACTCTATGTATAAAAAAGACAGAGAAGTAAACATCATAGAAAAACAAATGCTACTGGAGTGGACTTTGCTGTCTTGTATGGTAATATATTAGGATATAAGAATAGGATAATCAAGAATATAAAATAAAAACAAAAATCCTCTTCTCCTCTCCTCCAGTGGTACCTAAAAATCATTGAGGAGGTGAAGGTAATCCTTGCAGATATTGTCCAAGATCCATACAAATGCATTTATCCTTTATGTACATTTTTTTATTTGTTTGGTTTCTTTATAATACAAAGAAAGGCTTTTACACAGAAAACTTGAGATTTATCAATTTTTTCCTTTATAAAGAAATAGGGGTTACCTGACAAGTCTCACCTATAGGTTTTCCTCATTTCCTTTATGAACCTACTATCCTATCTCAGTGTATACTCACTCACTCCTAATGCAGTTTTCTAACTCGCCCTCTATCTCTTAAATCCTGCACATGCTGTAAGCAAGAAATAAAAATATTGATTTGGTTTACTTCAGTATTGAAGGAATATCTTAATACATAATAGAAGAATTCAATGTCAGAAAAAAGAGCATTCCCATATCCAGACATTATAAAACTTCTGGATGTCTGTAAATGAACAGTTCATAGAAATCTTCTATTATTTAAAAGTGGAGAAAAGGGCTATGTGAATAGAATAGACTGAATGCCTCAGTAGAATATGTATTTTTCCAGAAACTTCAAAGACAAAATTTTACAATCTCTAAACATTATTTGTCCTAATATAACATGGTAACGTGTTATGAGATCAAAGTCTGAAACCAAAACATAAAGAGGCATCAGTTGTTATTTATTAATAATGCAAAAAGTACATTAGTAACTATGGCAAAGCCATGTTGGATATTGTGAACTAAGCATGAAGTGAATTGAGAGAGAGAATTGAAAGGGCTATGACATTTTATGGTGTAATTAGAAAATTAATGCTTCTGTTTGACCCCAGGAGCTTGAGCTTCATTTTCTTACTGTATCCAAGGAAATTTATCTTTCCAGATTTGGATGCCCTTTGTAGTTTACTAAATTTCTACTACTTCTGTTGCAGTCTTTTTATTTGGACATTATTGTTAGCCTTTATCTCATCAGGGATTGGCCATCAAGCTGACAAGTTTATAGGTGCCATTACTGTCTGGGTCTTTGGTGACTTCTTGTGTTAAAGCTTTTCATCTCTTATCTTCAAGTGATTCTCTGCACACTAGAAAGCAGATTACTGGAGACAATTTAACAGGTTGAAGTGACCTGGGACACTCTGTCTCTTTCTGTTTGAGGAACGTAGGTCTTCTGTAAGAATTATGTTGGGCTGTGAGAGAAGTCTGAATACAAGATGTACTAGAAGATGGAAGGTCCACCCCTGTTGTTTTACAACTTCATCCAAAGATTAACAGATACATTTAACAGATACGTAACTTCAGGAAAACATGTTTATGTGTAGGTAGTAATTTTTAACGGTGCTACAGGCAGGAGCTAATTATAAAGATTAAGAAAAAGTTATCCTAATAAAAAGATGTCCAGAATACAAAAACCATGAAAGACAACAAAGAGTACCAATAAGCCATCTACAATGTAATAATGATGGAGCAGTTCAAGTAGTTCAAGCTTGCTAGAATACTTTTTGTTTGACACCTTTCAAAGCTGGAGCAAGCAAGTTTAAACACTAATGACATTTCCACTACAATATTGGCTATTTTGGAGAAACTAGGAGGTCAGAACAGTGAAAATAAGCAGTAGTGGTAAGTGGCATGAATAATAGGAAAACTTGGAAATCAGAAACAAACTGAAAAATTTAATGCTACTGTATCTTGAAAAAAAATGAGTGTAACATGCATTTAAATTCTCTGCAGAAAGTATGTACATTTCTTGAAGATAAAAGATTATTTATGCTAGTAGGACTCATTATTCTTTTAGATCTGCATCTAAATGAGGCAAAACCACCTGTGTTTTAGAACCTGTAGTTTTACAGTTAAAATCCTCATGTTGCTTGCAGATATAATCATTCTAGCAGTGATGGATAGGATTGGTAAGGTAGGATTTAGAAAAATAATTTCTGTTTCTCTGAACTTTTTTAACAGTTTTCTAGTGGCAAAGCTGAGTTTTAATGAGTGAGATGCTAGGGGTTATACTAGGTAGTTGTACATGCAGCTAGGAAAAGAAGTGATTGCAGATGAACAAAATTAGAACTGGCCTCAAATTTGCCAAAACTGGTCTCCTCTTGATCTCTGTCTTTCACACTGGTACACAGAGATAACAAGTTTGAAAAGCAAAAGACAGCAACTACACTGATGTTAAAATGTAATTCTATGCTCTATGCCAGTTCCCATAACATATAACATTTCCCAGTTGATGAGCTTGATAGCTGCATTAAATGAGTTTGCTTTGGGGTTTCTAACACATTGAAAATTTTTTACTAGGGACCTTACATTCTCCTCTCCCCAAATGGTCATAACTCACAGAAGGACAGAAGGAGATTTTAAATACCAACTTGGAAGTAAACATATGTAGCACACAGAGATAGTCCTGATGTTTCATTTGATTTTCTTTTTAGGGGTGAGTTTCCTGAGGGCCTAGATCCCCAAAAATGGAGCATTCAAAAATAAAATACTATTCTTTTTTAATCTGATATCTGTGTTTTGTGATGTGAAAGATGGTTTTCCTTCACATAGATCCAAGCTTTTAAAGAAATAAGGATGATACCTATTTATTACAATGATGTAGTCACTGCCACTTCTCACTTCCTTCACAGATACCTTTTACTCACCTTTTAGTCCAATGGCAAAAGCATTTGTTTTTATATTGGGCAAACTCTGAAAGGAATAAGTTCATTACTGCTGCATTATCTTCATCTTCTCTAAGAGCTATCATTATCAGTCTCTGAAACAAGGCAAACTCTTACCATAATTACTTGCTAATTCCTCATTGGCAACTAACAGTACCATCCATAATGTGCTGAATTAGCCATTCTAAATTAAAATCTGCATGAGAAAATAGAAGGGTTTTCCTCCATACCTGATTCCCTCAGATATCTGCCCACTTTGCAAAAGCTTCTAAGATTTGGACAGAACAAAAGAAAATGCAGAGGAAATAAAAAGTAGGGAAGAGCATGAGAATAGTATAAATTTATATGTTACACTGATTTAAAAATAAACCCAATTGTAAAATCTTAAAGGTAGTGCTTGTTGACTACTGTCAAAACACATTAATTTTGTGAGAAAAAAAAAACAAACCCAAAACTGGGTCTGTTTAGCCTGGCGAAGACCAAGAGATCTTATCAATGCTTATAAATATGTAAAGGGCAGGTGTCAAGAGGATGGGACCAATCTCTTTTCAGTGGTGCCCAGTGATAGGACGAGGGGCAATGGGCAGAAACTGCAACACAGGAAATTCCACTTCAACATCAGGAAAAACCTCTTTACTGTGAGGGTGACGGAGCACTGGAACAGGCTGCCCAGAGAGGTTGTGGAGTCTTCTCTGGAGACTTTCAAAACCACCTGGAAGTGCTCCTGTTCAATCTGCCCTAGGCAAACCTGCTTTAGCAGAGGGGTTGGACTAGATGATCTCCAGACGTCCCTTCCAACCCCTACCATTCTGTGATTCTGTGAAAACTTGAGAACAATCCTCCACTTCACAAAATAATGTTAATATGAACTAAGCGGCCATTATCAGGTCTGAAAAACTAAGTCCCTAAGGTACACACTGCACACATACAACACAGGCATCACTGGGCTGTGTCTGAAATTAGCCTGACCTGACCAACCAAACTGGAAGGATAGTATGCTTACAAGAATTTAAGATCTGGCTTTGGCCTTCCTTTCCAGCTGCAGTAAGCAGCTGGAAAGAGCTGCTCTTTTCAGAAGAGGCACCTGCCTGCTGAGATTCAAATGGAAAGTGACAATTCATTTCTTGCAGGGTTTAACATAAAAACAGATGTATGTTTGAAGGGAATATGCTCCCTGGCTAGACGCAAACCAACAACCTGGCAGTTAGCACACATCAGGAGAAGATCAAATACTCTTTTTCACTTATCACAAGATGAACAACTGAATCAATTTGTTAGAGTAGGAGCTCATCAGATTGGGAGGCAACATCTGTTTTAAGTACTTAATAACTTCTGTGTCAGAGAAAGAGGAAATCAGGGCAAACGAGAAGATGTATGAATGAATACTTTCATTATCTGAAGACACAGGCCACACTGGAAACTTATTTTCTAGTATTTTCCATTTTCCAATCTAGCTCCTGCTGCAGAAATATATAGGCTCTGTGTCATTAAGTGCATTTACATTCTCACATCAACTGTAACTGGTCTAGTTAGGCCTCAAAAGCCACAAACAGGAAACAACCAACAGACTCAGAACAAAAGAGAAACATGAGGGTTTTTTCTTTCTATTTTTTTTCAAAAGGCTGTACAAACACCACATTTTATGGAAGATGTTCAGCAAGGAGGCAACATTCAAATTCCGCTTTTACTGACTTAGGAGTAACGGTTACTTTTTATCTACTGGTAAAAAGTCACAAGATGAATAACCATCTGATGTAACTCAAAGCATCCTTATATAGGTGTAAGTCAGTTACATAACATATAGGAACCCCACTGGGAACATACAGACTGAAAAAACTAAGGAGGCATGCCAAAATTCAATACTACTCTGTCTGAATGCAAACACAGATCCAGTGCAAACTCTACTTTGCAAATGCACAAATTAAGTAAAGCACCAAACTGAGATCCCAACACAAACATTTTTCAGCTCAAGACCGAGCCCTTGCTCCTTTCCTTCACTAGACATATTTAAAGATAACAATGACTGCAGGATTACCCTTCCCTTCCCTTCCCTTCCCTTCCCTTCCCTTCCCTTCCCTTCCCTTCCCTTCCCTGCCCTGCCCTGCCCTGCCCTGCCCTGCCCTTTCCCTTCCTCTTATTTTTTAAATTCTGCCATAGGTTGGTTGCACTAATTTCATATCCATGAACAACAGATGAAGAGCAGAGCCACCCCTCAGACATGGCACAGAGGTACACCTGAGCCCAGAAGCATCTACAGACATCCTGCTTATTGTCTCCTCTGCTATTCATACGAACAGGTAACCCAAGGATTTGGAGAAAACTGGTCACCAGCCCCCAACCTTGGGAAGAAGTGAGGACAAGTCTTGTTATTTCTCTACTCCCCTCTGCTTCCTCAGAGCCCCAGCCAGCCTTAGTTCTTCTCTCACCAGCTTTGCTGAGCCATTTGCAACAGCTATTCAAGCAGCAACCTCACTGCTGCTCCTCCAAAGTGCACTTCTCCACAAGCGAGCCTACATTACTCATGGTGTTTCTTCAATAGCATTTCTACCCTGAAAAAACAACATCCACCAAATAGGTTGATCTCTAAGCAACACAGTGAGGGAGTTTTCACTATGCAGAATGTAATGTTTTAGATTTAGAATGGCTAAAAATGTTATTGAAATTGTGTGGGTTAACAAGAATTAGGAATACTTGAAAAAAAGAATCAAACAAAAAAAAAAGTTACGATAAGCAATATGAGATCTTTTTCTCCTTGGCAACATCTACAGTGAATTGTTTTATTAAAAATGTCAAATTTGTACAAGGATTTAAATGGATATGTAAGTAGTAAGCATTTTTAACTGTTCTGCCACATTACTAATTTCATTAGTTTGCTTTGTAAAGCACAAATCAAAACAGAGGAGATGTGTTTATGCCTAACACTAGCAAACAGTTTGGAGAATAACTTCAGTAAGTTTGAAAGACTCCAGACTAGAATTTAAAAAACATGGGTCTACAACAAGTGAGAAGGCACACTGCATCAAAAAGACGAGGAAATACTATTAAAAATTCAAGACCCTTGAAAACCAGGAAAATTAGCAATTATCCTTTTTTTCTTTTTTGGAGGGGGATGGGTGGAATAAACATATTACATGATAAATTCCTGACATGCAAAACAAAACCAGAAAATGAATGTGCCGTATCAGATATTCTAGTGCTTCACCTGACAAAGAATATAACGAACGGATAGCAGAAGAATACCTACAACAAGCAGAGCTTTTAAGATCCACAGAAAAGACCTTTGGTGTTGTGGGCAATCACAATTCCCCTTATGAACTCCATTTGAATATCCAATATATTTCAAATTATGTTGAAATATAAAGTAGTGATTACATATGCTGTTTTTCAGACTTTTAGGGAGGTATTCCAGCCCACATAATTGGAAGTAATTTTAAAGCCAAAATAGTCATTTGGCACTAGCTCTCATCCCTAGAGGTGGCTTACATTCAAAGAACAAAAAGAAAATTGTACATACTACAAAGAAGCAGTAAGATTTTTAGGAGTTCTAACTTCTGTTAAGTTTGTTTCCTTTGTATGGTTTCATGTATGTGAGTGAAATATGAGTGGCAGAATGTGGTGCATGAGGCACGGACCCCGAATGCTGGTACAAACAGAATCGTTTATTCACGCAGTTAGCTACTATATATACTCTTACGTGCTGTTAGTGTCATGATTTACAATTGTTTTCATGAAGCCCGGTTAGACAGCTCACTAATTGGTTAGTTCTAATTCCATCGCTATCTTCCTTGCAAGAGGTGGTCGGTCTTCTTTCCTGTTATTTACGATGTGCAGCTGCAACAACAAACCTTGACTCTCAACTGCGGCACATTCTTCTCACAGATACCTTGTGTCTTCCCACATTCTTTCTCACAACTCCCTTGTTTTTACCTAAACTCACACATTATCAAGAGGCCTGTGAAATAGTACATTCTGTAGTTTCCCACAGGGTACCACTGAAAAGGGACTGGTCCCATTTACCTGAAAGCAACCTGTGGTGGGTTAACCTTGGCTGAGTGCCAGGTGCCCACCAAGCCTCTCTATCACCCCCCCTTTCCTTCCCCTCCT